>PITA01033045.1:0-13214 GCA_004023965.1 Spilogale gracilis | reverse complement strand
AGGAGACCCTGCCATCCTCAACTATGATGGAAAGACAGCTGTGTGGAGTGGGGAGGTTGCCAAAGGCTCCTAACAGCACTTTGCAATACCCCTGCAGGCCGTCCTCCCCCCACCTCTTCCCAGGTACCTGGTTCTGCCCACATCAAAGCCTTTGGTGGATCCCACCATGTAATCAAGTGATCATGGGTGGTTCATGGTTGTTCCCATTGCCAGCTTGGGACATGGCTTTCTTGGGGCTCCTGAGTCAGTTTCCACTCATCTTCCTCCTTCTAGGTTCCAGATAATTGTGGTTTCCCCTGCTGTTCTCCCCATCTTTGGAGGATTCTGTCTTTCAAATTTCCATTGACTGACTTTCATGCAAGTTTTGGAGAGACAGACAACTCAGATACAGTGTTCCATCTGCCATCTTGATCCAGGAGTCTCTGGCTTGCTTTCTGCTCTGAGACACCTTATGAGGCTGGGTGTTTTATGTTCTTCCCCCTCTCTGTAGGTTGAGAGGGCACAAGTGGGGGCAGGAATGGGCCGGAGGCACAGGAGCCCCGGACTGAGGCCCGGCCCATCTGTGTGAGGACATCTGTACTCTGCTCTGGCTTCTAAAAATGGTTGACCCATTATTCAAATTGCTGGAGTTTTATTATGTATTTTCTAATTCACTTCATTAGTTATTGGGGAAGAGAATATCTGTGAGGAAGTTTTAATTGACTATGGCTACCCATGACTTGGAATTCTCCAGAAGCATCTTGGCACATCAGTGTGGTCTTTCTGGAGGCTTATTTTCCCAAAGTTCCTGTAGTGGAATTCTGGGGTGCTGGATCTGGACCCCTGGTCTGAGGGTTGGCTGCCCCCACTGTCCCCAGCCTCCCCTCCCTGGTGCAATGCCCAGCATGACCACCCCTGTATGCAGCACCAGCCTGGACTATGCTGAACAGAAAAGCACACATGAGAACAAACTGCCTTAATGTGGGGACTTGAAGGAAAAACAAAATTTGATTTTATAGAACCCCGAGCCTAAAAACCTACAAGTTTTTTTTTTTAAGATTTTTATTTATTTGACAGAGAGAAACACAGCCAGAGAGGGAACACAAGCAGGGGGAGTGAGAGAGGGAGAAGCATGCTTCCCGCCTAGCAGGGCACCCGATGTGGGGCTCAATCCCGGGTCTCCGGGATCATGACCTGTGCCGAAGGCAGTCGCCCAACCAACTGAGCCACCCAGGCGCCCCAAAAACCTACAAGTTTTTAATATATGCCCCTACCCGCTACAAACTCCAGGTCTAACTGACAAGCATAGTAGGACTTCAAATCCTTCTACCCAGCAGCCCAGCCCTGGGCTGGAGTGCCCATGCGTTCAGGTTTCTGATCTTTAGACTTGTCTCAAGGAAGTGATGTGTCCTGGGGTGCCTGGGTGGCTCCGATTGTTGGGCGTCTGCCTTTGCCTCAGGTCACGATATCAGGTCCTGGGATCAAGCCCGATGTCGGCCCCTGGCTCAGCAGGGAGTCTGCTTCTCCCTCTCCCACTGCCTCTCCCCCTGCTTTCTCTGTCTCTGTCTCAGTATCTCTCTCAAAAGAAAAACAACAAAAAAAAATCTTTAAAAAAAAGAAATGGGGCGCCTGGGTCGTTCAGTTGGTTGAGTGGCTGCCTTCGGCTCAGGTCATGATCCTGGAGACCCCGGATCGAGTCCCACATCGGGTTCCCTGCTCGGCAGGAAGCCTGCTTCTCCCTCTCTCACTCCCCCTGCTTGTGTTCCCTCTCTGGCTGTGTTTCTCTCTCAAATAAATGAAATCTTTAAAAAAAAAAAAAAAAAAAAAAAGAAGTGATGTGTCCTCATGAAAAAGAATCCAGGCCTGGGTATCCCTGACTATTTTGTTTTCAACTTCATGGCAGATAGCTGGCCTAAACTTCTCTCCATTACAGATTTTGCTGTTTCTGCCTCTGGTTAGTGCTCCTGGAAGAGAATAGAATCCAGGGGGCCTGGGTGCAAGACCTTCGGCACCTCTGATCCCACAACCGGGACCAGGCTTCTTCCGCTCCTCCTGGGTCCAGTATCCACAGAGGACACAAAGGCAGAAGTCTCCAGGAGGTGGGGTAGGGCTAGGCTTTGAAGAAGAAACTGGTTTCAGGAGTGAGGAAGCCTCCCCTCAGAGCTGGGCTTCATGCACCCCTGAAAGGATGGAGGTACTTACCTGAGTATGTGTCTCACTGAGGACCTCCGCATCAGGAGCTCTCTGGGAGGTCCGTTAAGGAACCACTACCACTTACCCCCACATTCCTGTTCCTCCCCCTCTGCCCTGGTCTCAGGCCTGACATCAGCCATCCTATGCTCTGAATTGGCTCCTGATGAAACCACACAACAGTGCTATGTTTGGGCAGGGCTGACCCAAGTGAGGCCCAGGAATGGATCCCCTGAGACCTCCTTCCTATACCCCTGAAGCTTTACAGTAGAAGGACTGTAGCTGCAGTACCCTTGGCCCTCACCTTAGCATGCCAGCCACTAGGTCCTGCCCCCTACCCACCTGCAGAGAATCCCAGGAGCAGGGGCACTCTTGACCAGCTCTTGAGGGCCCACCCACATGGTGCTCTTGCCTCTTTTGATTTGGAATTCCTGGGACTTCAAATTCAAGAACAGTGAAGTGTCAGGGCAGGGAGGGCTCAGCCAGACCTGGCAGTAATGTGAGCAGAGTAGGGAACGGGAAAGTCAGCCAAAGGTGTCATGGCAGGCAAATTCCTAGCCTCCACCTGATGTTGCTGGGAACTCTGGAGTGTAAGCCATGCTTAGGATTTAATCCAACCTCAAGACAGGGGGGCTGAGCTAGCAATTCTTTGCTATGGGCTACACTGCAGGTACCTAAACACCCAAACATTTCCAGTTCCCTGCAGGGTAAAGAATTCTCAGATGCCAGCATTTAGAAGGGGGGGTGAGTGGGTCCACAGGACTGGGGAATGGTGGCCCTAGGACCTGGGCAGAGCACCAAAAATGCCTGCTGCATTGAACAAGTAACTAGAATGAAATTCTCCAAAAGAGCAGTGATCACTGAGACACCAAATCCCAGAGTAAGAAGGAAAGTCAGAGGTCATTTCATGTGGATTCTCAACTTCTGGTCCAACCTCTGAGGGGTAGGGTCTCCTCTCCTTAAAGGTTAAACATTCCAAACTTGTCATCCTCTCTCCAGTCCACCAGAACATCCTGTCCTCCAGCCTGTGTGGTCAAGCAGCTACAAGGTGGCACAAGAGACTGGCCAGCATCTTCTCAGATGACTGCTGGGACACTGGGACTCACCTGGCCAGCCCCACAGCCTACCCACTCTTGTAGGCTTTCAGGAAAGAGATTATCTGGCCAGCAGAATTTCTAATGACTCTAGCCACATCTCCCTTTCCCCCACTTACATTTTAGAATTGACCACCGATAGACATTAAGGCCTAAGTCTTCTTGAATTGGCCCTTCCTACTCTTTCTATTCCTATTATACAGTGGGATGTTTGTCCCCCTCATCTCCCTTGATGCCTCCCCTAGCCCAAGGGCTCTGGGTGCCAGGACTACACCTGCTATGTTGGCCGCCATGTCCCCAAGTTCTCTCCTGGTGCCCAGTAAACAGGAGAAGGTGCTAAGTGATCTTGGTTGATCAGAATTGATGTCACAGGATATTTGACACCAAGTGTGAAGAATGAGCAATGTCTTAGCCTGCATTCCCTGGGAAGCAGAATCTGAGGCAAAAGCTTAGACGCTAATGCTTTTGGAGGAGTGAATCCCAGGGAAGCAGGAGTGAGGCAAGCAAAGGGGAGGGAAGGCCTAAGGGAGGGCTGACTGACCTGCACATAGCACTGTAACAGACACAGTGATTGTTCAGCTGTGAAAGATGTCTGAAGAAGGCTGTATGACCCACCGTGACATCAAGGAGTCTGCCTCAGAGAAAAAAAGGGGGAAACACACTCCCATCTCCCAGTTGCTGGGTGCCCACGACAAGGGCCTCTCCACCCCTGCTCTTCTGTGTGGTGTCCTTCATGGCCCCAGTAGGAACCAGAAGAGCTGAATCCCAGGCCCCGTGTCGTGGCACACTTTAGCACAAGCTGCAGCCTGTGGGGTAGAACAGCCAGGGGACTGAAACCAGTGGCCCATGCCATCTGCTGTCTCGCAGCCCACAGCTCTGCAGGCCAATGTGCATGCATAGTGGCAGGGGGGCCTGTGGTTGCTTGCACCCCAGTAGGGACAAGCTCCAGGACAGGAGGAGATAAGCAGCAATAATGTAGGGGCAGGGGTGTCCCCGGGCCAGGTGGTTGCAGAGAGCACCAGGTGGACATGGCCTGCGTTGCAAGGCTGTGCCCAGCTCAGCAAACTCGCTCTGATGAAGATCCAAACCTTCCCTCTGCCTCAAGGATGTGGTGGTACCAGTTGGTCCTCCAGAAGGGTCACCTGTAACATCAGGCAGACAATGGTCAAGTAAGTCCGGGGAAATGCACAGACTGGGTCTAACATAAGCATTTCTCAGCAGCTGTGGGAGAAAAAGAGACCCCTCCATTAGGTTCTATAACTCCCGGTTCACATGGGGAGGCTCTGGGAAGCACCTGGGGAGGGCCTGAGACTGAAGAGGAGGAGGTGGTAGGCCAGAAGGGGAGAGGTGAGTAACTGAGTCAGGCAGTCTTTTTTTTTTTTTTAAAGATTTTATTTACGACAGAGAGAAACACAGCTAGAGAGGGAACAGAAGCAGGGGGAGTGAGAGAGGGAGAAGCAGGCTTCCCACCAAGCAGGGAGCCTGATGCGGGGCTTGATCCTGGGACTCCGTGATCATGACCTGAGCCGAAGGCAGATGCCCAACGACTGAGCCACCCAGGTGCCCCTGAGTGGGGCAGTCTTAAAGAGTTGGAGCACACTCCCCAGGTCCTTCCTGGCCCAGGGGGCAAGAGTGGATATTTTGGAGAAGAGAAATATGCAGCTTGAGAATGTGATTCGCATGGTCCCAGCTGCCCTGACCCAAAGGAGGGTCCACAGTGAGCACTGCCCGTGTGGAGGACTCAAGATGGCCTCCGATTGTATGCCACTCCTCCCCTTGAGAGGTGAGATGTGTCCCCCACCCCTTGAATCTGGGCAGGTTCTGTGACTGCTTTAATCAGTAGACTATGGCAGGGCTCATGCTCTACCAGACTGTGCCCAGGCCTTAAAAGGCTGGAAGCTTCCACTTCCTGTGTTTTGGAACCCTGTGTATGGGGAGCTCCAGCTGCCCTCCAGGAAGGTTGATGCCCGGGGCTGCCTCTCCAGTAAAGCCGCATGGGTCAGCTTCAGGGGACAGCCCAGCAGCACTCAGAATTCTGGCCATCCCTGCCAGGTGCCAGGCACATGAGGGACACTACCTTGGACTTTGCCATCTGCTGGCAACGTAGCCCTGAGTGACCTCGGTTCGTGCCTGGTGCACAAAACATCGTGCCACAGAGCCCTGCCCCAACTCCTGACCTACTGAATTGTGAGACAGAAGAAGTGTTTGTTGGTTGAAGCCTCTAAGCTCTGCAGTAGCTTGTTACATGGGAACGGATCACCAGAACTAGAGGCTACAGTCCCTGCCCCCAAGGGCCCCCGCTCTGCTTTCATGTGGTTTTTCTCGCTGTGACTTCCTCTGCATTGGGCATCATCTTCCCCTTAGACTAAAATGACCTCATTTATTGGTGTGTGATCCAAGCTGAAGGGACGCAAGGGTCACTTTCAGAAATGACACCCCCGAGGAAAAAGAGAGATTTTCTTATATTGGGGTGATCCCACATATTCTGCCCTTAAGATAGGGTCAACTGCCCATTCCTAAACCAATTGCTACTGAGGAAAATGGCATGAGGATCACATTGGTTTAGATCTGTCTACTATGGTAGCCTTAAAACCACATAGAGCTATTGAGATTAAAATAGAAATTTAATTAAAAATTCATTCCTTCAGGGGCGCCTGAGCCAGGGTGGCTCAGTTGGTTAGGCGACTGCTTTTGGCTCAGGTCATGATCTCGGAGACCCGGGATCGAGTCCCACATCGGGCTCCCTGCTCGGCGGGAAACCTGCTTCTCCCTCTCTCACTCCCCCTGCTTGTGTTCCCCCTCTGACTGTGTTTCTCTCTGTCAAATAAATAAAATCTTTAAAAAAAAAAATCATTCCTTCAGTTGCACCAGTCACATTTCGAGTGCTCAATAGCCACATGTGGCTAATGGCTCCTGTAGTGGACAATACATAGGATAGAACATTTGCATCACTGAAGAAAGTTCTACTGGACAGCGCTGACTTAGAGGAATCCTCAGGGGAGTTGGGAGGGTAACTCTGGGGAAGTCAAGCATGGTGGTTACCACACTGGAAGGGGGTTAGGGGAGGAGTCCGTGGAGGCCGTGGTTTTGTCTGTCCTTCCTTATTTTCAGTAGCCAGTTATGTTTACAATTCCCTACAAACATCAGGGCCTCCTGAATTCTTTCTAAGCCAAGACCCAGCAAAATACAAGAAAACTAAAACCTCATAACACTTTTTTTTTTTAAGATTTTATTTATTTGACAGAGACACAGAGAGAGAGAGAGAGCACAAGAAAGCAGAGCAGCAGGCAGAGAGAGAGAGGGAGAATCAGGCTCTCCACTGAGCTGGGAGCCTGATGAGGGCTCCATCCCAGGACCCTGAGGTCATGACCTGAGCCGAGGCAGACGCTTAACCCTCTGAGCCATCCAGGCACCCCTCTGCTGTGTCTTATAAGGCAAGGGTGATATACTGGAGAGACACTGAGATGTTCTCAAACAACCTGGCTATAGTAGAAATAACATTGCACCTGAAAAATAAACAGATAGGACTTCACCACCCAATTTTATGAATAACCCCCCCATAAGCAAGCCTGGACTTGTGTGGTTAAAGTCTTGGGGAGCCCTCATTACTCCTTCTGGTGGCTTCGGGTCTCCTTGGCAAGCGGTGCTAGGGTGTGACCATGATCTATGGAGAAAAAGCTAGCCACGTATCCCATGCCTGATGGGGAGCCGGCATGGGGGCAGAGAACACAGGGGTCGTGGGAGCCACGGGGACTGTCTGCCTGCAGCATTTTCCCTGAACTTCCCAAAGTGGGCTACAGGGAGCCCAGAAATAGAGCTCCTCAGTGCCCTGGAGCCAGGTGTGTCCTGAGACCCTCAGCTGTCCCCTCGGGCACCCCACAAAGCCTTATCAGTTTCATCTCAGTGTGCCCTCCGGTGATTTGTGGCTTTTCTGTGTGCTGTGACGAGAAGACCACTGGGGCACCTGGTCTGGGTAATAAGGCCCTGACGTGGGAAAGCATTCTTAACAGGACAGAAATACCAGGCATTCTGACTTTTTGGTGGTTAGAAGCAAGTGAAGTTGTATTTGCCAGACTAGGTTCTCCGGGAGCCATTCAGCTGACAGTGTCCCAGCCCCTCCCGGGGACACCCAGCCCACCGGCCCCTGTGCATTGGCACCAATACAGATCTGTTTCTTGGGACGGCTACTATGTGTCCCCCTTTCTCCCATGCTTCCAAGTCCTGATCACTAGCCATGTTCCCTATACCCTTCACCATACTCCACAGCCAGATTCTATGGAAACATCCTAAATCTGTCCCTGACTCCCAACCACCCACCCCCTGCAGATCACCAGCTCAGCCCCCATTGTCCTCAGTCTCCCCTTTCTCTGTGCTGGAAGCCAGAGTTGACAGCAAAAGTTGAACTGAGGAGATAAGACTAATACACTGCAAATAGCTGTGGGCCATACCAGAAAGAGACCTACAGAGGAGGGTAACCCAAATGAAGAGACCAGGATGTCCTTCCTGGAGGAAGTGAGGCTAAAATGGATTCCACCAGCACCTATCATTTAATGGAAAACACAGAGGAACAAAGATATTCTGGCCATTGATGAACACAAGCACACTGTCAGGTCAGTCTGGAGCTCTCGGGATGGCCTTCTTCCCACCTCACCGGAGCAGGCCACATACATGCCTGGGCATGTTACGGAACCAGCTCGTGTAACAACCACACAGACCAAGTCAGGCCCCACGGGACAGCAAGGCCAGGGTCCCCTCTCTTGGACCTTCTGACTCCCAATAAGGAGGGAACTGCAGGTGACAGAAGCAAAACTGGGCAGGCAGTCAGCTCTGCCCCCCACATAGCCTGGGCAGCCACACTCCCTTGGATCACTCTGGAACCCTCCAGGCGCTTCCCAAGTGCTTCTGACCAGTCTGGAGGTCAGCTCTGGGGCTGGATGCTGGTCAGGCCGTCACTGTGAAGCAACCTCAGGAGCCCCTGAGATGGACTCACCCTTACCCAGCCTCAGCAGCGAACATACCTGCTCATGCTTAAAAATCAGGTCACGTGGGGTGTGTAGGTGGCTCAGTCGGTTAAGCTTCTAACTCTTGGTTTAGGTTCAGGTCATGATCTCAGGGCCATGAGATCGAGCCCTGCATTGGGCTCCACACTGGGCATGGAGCCTGCTTGTCCCTGTTCCTCTGTCCCCCCCAAAAAACAAAAACAAAAACAAAATCAGGTCACATGTCCCTTGCCAGGCAACTCTGTCACTCCCTCCCCATTTATGTTATACAAGCCTCCATTATAGACCTTATCTCATCGTGCTGCCCCTCCCTCCCCACAGAGGGGAGACACTTCAGGGTAGGGTCATGCCTCGTCAGGGCTGCAAGCTCAGTGAGCAGCAGAGGGCCTGGTGGGCCACTGAGAAGTCCACCTGGACACCTGGTGTCCCACCCAGCTGGCCCAGCTATTCCTCCCATGTGATCCACAGAACTGGAACTAAAGATGTTCCAGGAGCAAAAGTGGATGGTGCTTGTTTAATTTCTCTCAGATAGCTAGCCATTATGCCGGTCCCACTCAGTAACTAGACCTTTCTGTTCCCACCACAATGAACTACCACCTGCGTTATATACTGTGTTCTCATGGTTGCTGCAATGCATTTCTGGGTTCTCTAATTAATTGTTCCATCCACCCATGTATCTATATCTATGGTGATTCCATACTGATTTGATTAGAAGGGCTCTAGAATATGTTTGGGATATCTTACCTCACTATTCTTGTTTATTTCTTGACTGCTTTTGGGCATTTATTCTTCCAGATAAACCCTAAAACTACTTTATTAAATCTTTCTCCTTCCAAAGGAAATCATTGTTATTTGAGATTGCTGGAACTGCATTCAATGGAAAATATTGATTTTTTTTTTAAATCACATTTATTTAAAAAAAATCACATTTATTTTTTAGTTTCCCATCATTGTTAGGCTTTTCCATTTGGTCAGATCTTATTTTCCATGTTTCTCTAAAATATGTTATGTAACTTCCTTGTGAAATTAATTTATGAAGGTTCTTGTTACTAGAGGAGACAAAACCCATAGATTTTGGCATGTTTAGGTTGATTGAGCAAACTTTCCAAATTCACCTATTTCAGATTTTCTTTCTTATTTTTTTTCTTTTCTAAGGTCTCTTCAATTTTCCAATTATCTGAGAAATAGATGATTTCATTTCTTGTTTCCAAATGTTTATACCAGTTATTTCATTTTCTCATTTTCTCTGTTTGACTCTTATAAACAATATTAAGTAATAACAGTAATTTAGGATCTGTTTCTAGGTCCCAATTTCAATTGAATCCGCGGCCCCCCGGCGTGTGAAGAGCCTCGCTCCGCACCTTGCAGCCCTGACGCTGCCCGGTGTGACCGCCGCCTGGCTTCCGGGGCCCCAGGGAGCAGAGGGCGCCCACCCAGACACAGCGCTAACGCGGAGCGGCGGCCAGGGCATTGGGAGGGGACCCTGCGCGTGAGCAAGGACCCAGGAGTCCTACTCCCATCCATCTCCAGACCCTCCTGGCTGCAATCAGAGAGCAGCCCTCGGGGAAGGTCACCGATGACCGCCGGGGCTTCATGGCAACCTCAGGCACTGCCGAGGCCCCACTCTAGCCAGCCGCACTCGTCTGTCCAAGCTCAGCAACCCCAGGCCCTTGGAGCTGGGGTCGCAGGTACACAAGGGAAGCAGGTGCCTTAGAGCAGTAACAACCCCACTGAAGAGGGTTTGCCGCCTAAACCGCTTCAGCGGAAACAAACTCAAAGGTAGTTTTTACAACCCAAGAGATCGACTGTGCAATGTCATCCGCAGGAAGAAATACATGCAAACAGAAATTTGGGGGGAAAAGAAAAAAAAAAGAACAGGAAAAGTTCTGGTCTTGCCAGATATAAATAAAATATGTACCAGAAAATTACTGTAATGAAATACTATGAGACTAGCAAAGGGATACAGAGATCAGTGGAACAGAAATCTGAACAGAGACCAGAAACAGACCCACACATCCGGTCATGTATATGTGACAGGACCACACTTTTAAACTCTGGAAAAAGGATAGATTATTCAATAAATGATGTTAACCATCTAAAGACCCATTTTAAAAAGACATGTCACTTTCACAAAAATCTCAGAGCAAATCTTAGGGGAAAGATTTAATGGTTTAAAAAAATCAGCCATGGGGCACCGGGCTGGCTCAGTCAGTGGAAACGATGACTCCTGATTTGAGTGTTGTGAGTTCACGAGCCCCACACTGGAGGTGTAGAGAAGATTTAAAAATAAAATCTTTTAAAAAATAGTCATAATAAAATAGCAAAATCAAACCAACCCAAAAATTATACCAGAATATCTTTTTAGAGGTACCTGGGTGGGGCAGTGAGTTGAGCATCCAACTCTTGGTTTCAGCTCAAGTTGTGATCTCAGGATCATGAGCTTGACCCCAGGTCCGGCTGCGCAATTGTAGACGTGTCTGTGTTGGACATTCTCTCCCTCTCCCTCTGCCCCTCCCCACCCTGTTCTCCAGTGCGAATACTCATGAGTGCAAGTATGAATTCTCTCTCTAATATAAATAAATCTTAAAAAAGAAAAAAGCAACGAGCAGCCTTAAAACTCTTCAGCAGTTTCCATTTCTAATTAGTAATGGCAGCCAGTATGGGACAACTGTCCACTAATAACAATTCTAAATTCTGGACAAAATATTTTTGAAAGCCAACTGTTTGAAAGCATTTGAGAACAAATCAAGGTAGGCAGAAACTGGAGAGGATATGATCCTTGAAAAAGAGGAAGAACGTGGAATGAGACCCCCATGTACTCAGCTTTTCTCCCAGGTCAGTCTGTGTGGGGGGTGAGGAGCGGGTGGAGATAGATCTCAAGCAGAAAGAAGCCAACACACCTGGCTGAGGAATCAGAGGTCAGGGCCTCAGAGCAACTAACATTGAGAAGACAGCCCCAGAAAGAAAGGCACACCAGAGGGAGAACCCCAAGATCTGTGTATAAACTCCTCTGAAATCCTTGGCTAACTCCTAACTGCACATATACAGGGGCAGGACTCCAAGGAATCAAGAGGAAGGCACAAGTTCAACAGAAATTTCAGCTGTCATCCAATGCTAGAAAAACAAAAATTTGGAGCTCAAATCCTGTCAAGTTAGAGTTACCAAGTCTGGTAAACATTCTGGCTTTGAAACCCCAGAAGGTCCACACCTTAAAAGAAAGGCCTACTTCCTGGAATCTAGGACAAAGGGCAAAATTGAAATAGACCCAGTTTAAAAAGTCAAAAACCAAGCCTTCATACGCTCAAAATGATCTACTTGTGGTTCCTTCAAGAAGAAAAATTGAGCAGCGCCTGGGTGGCTCAGCTGGTTAAGCGACTGCCTTCGGCTCAGGTCATGATCCTGGAGACCCGGGATCGAGTCCCACATTGGGCTCCCTGCTCGGCGGGAAGCCTGCTTCTCCCTCTCTCACTCCCCCTGCTTGTGTTCCCTCTCTCGCTGTGTTTCTCTCTGTCAAATAAATAAAATCTTAAAAAAAAAAAAAAAGAAGAAAAATTGACACCTGTAAGTGAAATATAATGAAATATAGAGTCTCTAAATTGTATCAATCACAATATTCAGAAGCCAATAAGAATTTGCTGGTCATGCTGAAAAGTGGGAAACATGTGACTCATAATATAGAGGGAAATGATCATACAGATAATAGAGATGTTGAAACTAGTAGAGAAGGATTTAAAAATAAGTATCCTAAATACATTGAAGGAAGTATGGAAAAGATAAACATAAAAAGAGAATAGATGGGAATTTTAGGAGAGGGGTGGAAATTCTAAAAAAGAAACCAAATGTAAATTCTAAAACTAAATATAAACAGTATCCAAAATACTGTATTGCAGAATTTCAGTTACTTGATAGATTAAGTTAGCATATTATAATCTTTAGAGCAACTAAAAAAATACAGTACAAAGGGCTCTAGGTAAAATGTTGAAAAGGAGGGCGCCTGGGTGGCTCAGTGTCTTAAAGCCTCTGCTTTCAGCTCAGGTCATGATCACAGGGTACTGGGGTCAAGGCCCACATGGGGTTCGCTGCTCCGCAGGGAGCCTGCTTCCTTCTCTCTCTCTGCCAGCCTCTCTGCCTACTTGTGATCTCTCTCTGTCAAATAAATAAATAAAATCTTTTAAAAAATGTTGAAAAGGAGATGAAATATAATACTAAAAAATATGCTTGGTGAGGCATTTGGGAGGCTCAGGTCATGACTTCAGGGTCCTGGGGTTGAGCCCCAGGGTGGCCTCCAAGCTTGGTTCAGAGTTGGCTTAAGATTCTCTCCCTCCCCCTGCCCCTCCCTCTGCTCAAGCACTTGAGCACACACACTCTCTCTCTCTCTCTCAAATAAATAAATAAATAAATAAATAAATAAATAAATAAATAAAAATCTTTAAAAAAGAAAAATGCTCGTTGACCCAAAAGAAGCCAAGAGAGATGATTTTATAAAGAATAAATAGGACAAGTAATAAATAGAAATATGGAGTACTTAAGCTCAACCACATAAAAATTACACAAGTAAAAATTATTAAATCACAATTAACTTAAAAGGCAAAAGGTAAAAGGGCGCCTGGCTGGCTCAGTCAGTAAAGCATGTGAGTCTCAATCTCAGGATTGTGAATTCAAACCCCATATTGGGCATGGAGCCTACTTTATTTTTTTTTAAGATTTTATTTATTTGACAGAGAGAAACACAGCCAGAGAGGGAACACAAACAGGGGGAGTGAGAAAGGGAGAAGCAGGCTTCCCACCGAGCAGGGAGCCCGATGTGGGACTCGATCCCGGGTCTCCAGGAACATGACCTGAGCCGAAGGCAGTCGCTTAACCAACTGAGCCACCCAGGTGCCCCTTGGAGCCTACTTTAAATAGAGGAAGGAAGGAAGGAAGGAAGGAAGGAAGGAAGGAAGGAAGGAAG
>PITA01033044.1:0-13253 GCA_004023965.1 Spilogale gracilis | reverse complement strand
CCCCGATTCAGGCCGTAATCTGCTGTTATTCCTCACTCACAGAGCACTTTCCTTTTCAGGTATTTGTTTTCAATGGTTCAGCTCTGCGGGCTTCCTCCCCCACTCCCCTGTCTCTGGGGGCAAGCCTCCAGACCCTCCAATTTGTTTCTACCTTTTTGCCGATGTTCTTTGTCTCTCGTGGCGGTCCAGAAGTGGGAAACATCACATTTCAGGCTGGTTTCATGGGTGTTCACGGTGGTCTTGTAGTGGTTTTTTTGTTGGAATTCAGCTCTCTTCAGGGAACTCCCTGAAATGCGGTCACCTGGCCTTCCGCCATCTTGACCCTCCCCCAACAACCACACTTTGGCTATTGTGGACATTGTTGCTCTGAACATTGGGGCTCATGTGCTATTATCTTTTTAAAAATTTTTAAATAAAAATTACTATTTATTTATTTTAGAAAGAGAGCACAAAATGGGAGGAGCAGAGGGAGAAGGAGAGTGAGAATCCTAAGCAGGCTCCATGCTCAGTGTGGAACCTGATGTGTAGCTCCATCTCAGGACCCCGAGATCAAGACCTGAGCTGAAATCAAGAGTTGGGCACTTAACTGACTCACCAGCCCAGGTGCCTATTAAATGACTGACCAACCCAGGTGCCTAGAGAGCTTATTCATCTTATAACTGAAAGCTTGCACACTTAAACTAGCATATTCTCATCCCTACCCCCCAGCACTAGTGACCACCATTCTACTCTTTGTTTCTGTGTTTTGGGAATTTATTTATTTATTGACTGACTGATTCCACATATTAGTATGATCATAAAGTATTTGTCTTTCTCTCTGGCTAATTTTATTTAGTATATTGTCCTTTAGATTCATCCATGTTGTTGCAAATGGAAGGATCTTCTTCTTTCTCGTGGCATGTATTCCACTGTGTGTGTGTGTGTATAAATACCTTTATCCATTCATCCATTGATGTACGCTTAGGTATAGATATTTCTTCAAGATACTAATTTTGTTTCCTTTGGATATATATCCAAAGTGGAATTGCTGGATCATTTGGTAGTTGTTTTTTTTTTAACCATTTTATTTATTTATTCATTCATTATTTATTTATTTATTATTTGAAAGAAAGAATGAGCACACGAGCAAAGGGGGAGCAGAAAGAGAAGCAGACTACTGTGGAGCAAGGAGCCCAATGTGTGACTTGATCCCAGGACCCTAGGACCATGATGTGAGCCAAAGGCAGATGCTTAACCAACTAAGCCACCTATGAGCCCCTCATTTGGTAGTTCTATTTTAAATTTTCTGAAGAACATTCATACTGTTTTCCATAATGGTGGTACCAATTACATTCCCACCAATAGTGTCCCAAGAATTCCCTTTTCTCCACATCTTTGCCAATACATATGTATTGCCTTTTTGATCCTAGCCCTTCTAATAGGTGTGGGGTGGTATCTCATTGTGGTTTTGATTTGCATTTCCCTAATAATTAGTGGTGTTGAGCATATTTTCATGTACCTATTGATTATTAGAATGTCTATGGAAAAATGTCTGGTCAAATGATTCGTTTATTTATAAATTTGGATTATTTTTATAGTTGTTGACTTGGATAAGTTCCTTATATATTTTGGATGTTAATCCCATGATAGTTAAATGCTTTGCAAATACTTCTCTCATCCTGTAGGTTACCTTTTCTTTTTGTTCATTGTTCATTCTGATGTATAGGGTCTTTTAAAATGGAAAGTTCCACTTTTTTAATTTTTGCTTTTTACATTTTCTTTGTTTACTATTTTTTATGCTTTTGGTGTCATATCAAAAAAAAATTATTGCCAAGAGCAAATTAAAGAGCTTTATCCTTATGTTTTCTTCTAGGGGTTTTACGGTTACAGGACTTAAGGTCTTACATTGAGGACCTTAATCTATTTCAAGTGTTTTTTGTGAGTGATGTAAGATAGGGGTTTAGTTTTATTCTTTTGCATGTGGATATCCAGTTTTCCCAACATCATTTATCAGAGACTATTCTTTCTGTATTGTGTGATCTTGTGCCCTTGCAAAAATTAGTTGACTGTATACGCATGGGTTATTTCTGGATTCTTGATTCTGTTCCATTGGTCTATGTGTCTATTTTTTATGTCAATGTCATACTATTTTGGTTACAATATCTTTGGTATATAGTTCAAAATTAGGTACTATAATGCCTCCAGCTTGCTTTTCTTTCTCAAGATGGCTTTGACTATTTGAGGTCTTTTATGGTTCCACAAAAATTTTAGGGATTTAAGAAATCTATTTCTATGAAAAATGCTGTTGGAATTTTGATAGGGATTACACTGAATCTGTAGATGGCTTTGGGTAATATGGAAATTTCCACAGTATTAATTCTTCTGCTCCATGAACATGGAATCTGACCATTTATTTGTGTCTTTCTCAATTTCTTCCATGAGTGTCTTACAGTTTTCATGTACAAGTCTTTCACCTCCTTGGTTAAATTTATTCCTAAGTATTTTATTGTTTAGATGCATTGTAAATGGGATTGTTTTTTAGTTTTCTTTTCATATTGCTTGATCTTAGTGTATAAAAATGGAACTAATTTTTATATGTTGATTTTGAGTCCTGAAACTTTACTGAATTAATTGATTAGAATTTAATAGCATTTTGGTGGAGACTTTAGTATTTATATATGATCATTTCACCTGCAGAGACAATTTTCTTTGGTGCTTTTCAATTTTACTTCTTTTCTTTTCTTTGTTTCTTTTTCTTTTCTTTCTTTCTTTTCTTTTCTTTTTTTTTTTACCCTTTTTACCTTTCTCTGGATAAGACTTCCAGAACTATTTTGAATGGTAATGGTGAGAGTAGGCACCTGTCTTGTTCTTGTTCTTTTTTTGTTTTTTTTTTTTTAGACATTTTATTTATTTGACAGAGAGAAACACAGCCAGAGAGGGAACACAAGCAGGGGGAGTGAGAGAGGGAGAAGCAGGCTTCTTGCTGAGCAGGGAGCCTGATGTGGGACTCGATCCCGGGTCTCCAGGATCATGACCTGAGCTGAAGGCAGTCGCTTAACCAACTGAGCCACCCAGGCGCCCCCTTGTTCTTGTTCTTAGAGGAAAACTTTCTGTTTCATCACTGAGTGTGATGTTAGCTAAGGGTTTATCATATATGACCTTTGTTATGGTTGGAGTGCATTCCTTCTGTACCTTATTTGTGGGAAATTTTTCATGAAGAATATTGAATATTGTCAAATTCTTTTTCACGTGGTTAAGATGGTCATATGATTTCTATCCTTTTTGCTAATGTGGTGTATACACACACACACACACACACACACATACACACACACACTTTTTTTTTGATCTTTGTATGTTGAACCATCCATGCATCCCTGGAATACATCCTACTTGATCATGGTATATGATTCTCTTAATGTGTTCTTAAATTCAGTTTGATTGAGGGTTTTGTACTAATTTTAGTCAGGGATATTTGGCCTGTAGTTTTCTTGTATTGTCCTTGTCTGGCTATCATAGCAATGCTGGTAATATAAAATTTCCCTCCCCTTTAGTCTTTTGGAGAGTTTGAGGATTGATATGATCTCTTCTTTTAATATTTGGTATGATTCAATAATAAAGGCATCAGTTCATAGGCATTTCTTTTTTAGGAGGTTTGATTACTCTTTACTTGGTCTCCTTACTTGGTCTGTTCAGATTTTATATTTCTTCATGATTCAGTTTTGATAGGTGGTGTGTTTCTAGTAATTTTTACATTTTTTCTAGGCTATGTAATTTGTTGTTGTATAAGTATTCATAGTCTTTTATGATCTTCTTTTTTCTGTAGTACTGACTGTAATATATCTTCTTTCATTTATGACTTTATGTATGGTTGACCCTTGAACAACTCAGTTCCATCCAAAATCTGCACTGAGTTTTGAATCCCCCCAATCTTAACTACTAATAGTTTACTATTGACCAGAAGCTTACTGGTAACAAATAGTTGGCTGTTGATGCTATTTCATTTTTCATTTCATTCATTGTATTCTTTAGCTCCAGAGTTTCTGTTTAATTCTTTTTACTTAATTTCTATCTCTCTTGTCCATTGGACAAGGCCCACTCATATTATTGGAGGGCAATCTTCTTTGCTCTAAATCCACCCAAATTAAATGATAATCTCATCTAAAATACCCTAACAGAAACAATCAGGATGATGTTTGACCAAATATGGCAGCACCATGTTCCAGCCAAATTGAGACATACACAAAGGAGATATAATAAAAATGAGAAATGTTTTTAAGTAAGTACAATGACATACCAAACTTGTGTTTTTGGTAATAGTTCATTTTGGAAAAGAATTTTAATTTTTTATTGATACCTTACTTGAATATTTTAAAAGACTTGAAACATCCTCTCAAGTTTTAGAGTAACAATATAACACCACCTACCAGAACAGCCTGGAGAAATATTCAAAATGCCTTGGACTATGTGGCATTTATCATGAATGAACTGATATATGCCAGTCAAACTGATTACCATGGATGGAGAGATTGGAGTTGGGAAGGATTTTTTATTTTTTTTATTTTTATTTTTTAAATTAATTATTTATTTTTTTAAAAAAGATTTTATTTATTTGACAGAGAGAAACACAGCCAGAGAGGGAACACAAGCAGGGGGAGTGAGAGAGGGAGAAGCAAGCTTCCCGCCGAGCAGGGAGCCCAATGTGGGACTCGATCCCGGGTCTCCAGGATCATGACCTGAGCCGAAGGCAGTCGCTTAACCAACTGAGCCACCCAGGTGCCCCGGGAAGGATTTTTTAAAAATAAAATTCTGGGGGAAAAAAGATGGCGGAAGGCCAGGTGACCACATTTCGGGGAGTTCCCTGAAGTGAGTTCAATTCCAGCAAAAAAACCACTACAGGACCACTGTGAGCACCCATTGAAATCAGCCTGAAATGTGATATGTCGCGCTTCTGGATCACCACAGGAGACAAAGACCATCAGCAAAAAGGTAGGAGCAAGTGAGAGCCACCAGAAGCTTACCCCCAGAGACAAGGCTGCTCTTTTGGAAAAGAGTGTGGAGATTACTTTAAAAATTTAAAATAGAGCTACCCTATGACCCTGCAATTGCACTACTGGGCATTTACTCCAAATATACAGATGTCGTGAAAAGAAGGGCCATATGTACCCCAATGTTTATTACAGCAATGGCCACAATCGCCAAACTGTGGAAAGAGCCAAGGTGCCCATCAACAGATGAATGGATAAAGAAGTTGTGGTACATGTATACAATGGAATACTATGCCTCCATCAGAAAGGATGAATGTCCAACTTTTGTAGCAATATAGACTGGACGGGAAGAGATCGTGCGAGTGAAATAAGCCAAGTAGAGAAAGTCAAGTATCATATGGTTTCACTTACTTGCAGTGCATGAGGGGTAACCTAGAGGACAGTGGGAGAAGGAAAGGAAATGGGAAGTAGGGTAATACAGGGAGAGAAATGAAACAACAGAGACTTTGGACACAGGAACAAACTGAGGGACTTGGAGTGAAGGGGGTGGGGGGATGGGAGAGCCTGGTGGTGGGTACTGGGAGCACCTGTTGCATGGTGCACTGGGTGTAGGGAATGGGGAATGAAACCCCGGAAAAAATTTAAGTAACAATTAAAAAAAATAAAAAAACAAAAAAAATATAATTTTAGCATAGGTTTAGCTTTATATAAAGGGTACAAAGATAGTACAGAGAATTCCCATATACCCCCTGCTCAGTCCCCATTATTATTAACATTTTACATTAGTGTGAAACACTTATCAGTTAATGTACCATATTGATTAATTATTACTAAAGTCTACAATGTATTCATATTTCCTTAATTGTCACCTAAATTCCAATTTCTAATTTTGTCCTGTAGACACAAAATGTATAAAATTCCATATATCATGCTTGGCTAATGCTAACAGCTCAGTAAATATTGATGTCCTTATTTCTTTTGCTAATCGCTAAGAGGAAGGCTATGTTAAAATATATGAATAAGAAGAGTTATGGGGCGCCTGGGTGGCTCAGTTGGTTGAGCGACTGCCTTCGGCTCAGGTCATGATCCTGGGGACCTGGGATCGAGCCCCGCATCAGGCTCCTTTCTTGGCGGGAGGCCTGATTCTCCATCTCTCACCCCCCCGCTTGTGTTTCTCTCTGTCAAATAGATAAATAAGATCTTTAAAAAAAGAAGAAGAATTATAAATTTAAGAACCTATTATCTCTTTTCCTCACTGATACCCAAGGAAAGAAAACAACCAATTGTTTCTAATGATTTTATCTTTTCTTACATTCTCATCCTCTTCCCTCACATTCCAGTAATCTTGGAGGTAGAGGTACATACAGAACTTCTCTGTTTTAGGTTGGCTCTGAGGTATCAAGTGAATCCCAACAATGGGAGAGCATGGAGTCTCCTTCCTGAGCGGGGCTTGTGACAGGGTGTAGGTACCAGGGGTATACTTTGAGTCTCTTTAAGGTAAGAACATGAACATAGTTTTTATGGACATTACAGGTGGTGGAGGCTTGACCCTTGTGTGTATCCTGTATTTTTGAAGGAAGTTTCTTTATGATGCCAGTAGATCATATATAATGCATTGATATCTGAAGGGGAATATGAAGAATCTCTGTGAGGAATTCTTTTGTGAGTGGAATGTTACATTTTGAGACACATCTGGTATCTACTCAGGGCAGAGTACACTTGAGAAAGAAAGACAATAATCCCCCAAAGATGTTTAAGTTGCAGGAAGAAATCACTGACACAGAAATGGTTGAATGTAAGCACATGGAATTACACTAAAATAATAAAATTGGTATTTATTTTGTGGAATTTAGAAAAGACATGTGAAATATTTGGCAATGATATTGTTTGGGGTGGAGAAAAGCCTGTTGATAAGTGCATGTTATTAACAATGTTTTAGTTGTTAGGTTAAGTTATGGGACCAAGGAGGTTTTCTATTATTATTTTTAAATAAGCAAACAAACATGCAAAAAAAGTAAAATAAATGAAATAAAGCAAAAGGTATACGTGTATGGACCAATCACAAAGGATTATGATTAATTAAATTCTGTGATATGAATTTTTAAAGCAGATAAAAAGACAGGAGAAGAAAAACTCTGGCTTCAAATATTTTTGGAAATATTGCATGATGAATAAAATAGGTTAATATTAGAAACACTAAAAATGTTTTGCAACATGTATTTTATATTTTCCTTATAATGAGAAATGGGAACAAAACCTGAGAAGGTGCTAACTTGCTTCATAAATCCTTGCAGTATAAAAATTTATGGAAAAGAGATAGAGGGCTAGATGGTGGAGGAGTTGGGGACTCCCTTCAACTGGTCCCCTGAATTTAGCTACATACTTACCAAGCCACTCTGAACACCCATGAAATCAGCCTGAGATGTAAGATTATATGTCTGGATCTACAGGGGCAAAGGATCATCAGTCAAGAGGTACAATGGCCAAATGTGATTGCATAGACAGATGTAGGAGGATAAACAGAAGGGAAGGGGTACCACCAGAAGCTAACCACTGGAGAGCAATACCCCAGTGAAAAAGTGTCCTGCACCTGGGGACCAGTGATATCTTGGAGACTAGTGGCTGCAGGAGGGGAAGGGACTGATAACAGGGCTCAAAGGGAACACAGGGACTTAAGAGGCAAATGCTGGGACCAGGTGGTCATAGGCACAGACCTGAACCCACAGACCCAGGGCTGGCCAATGCTGCTGCCCGTGCCAAAGAGGACCCAGCTTGGACCTGAGCCCCAGACGAGGGGCTGGCCAATGCTGGTCCGGGGCTGCCCAGATTAGGATTTGCTCACGGTTTTGGTGGCACAGGGGTGGGGGTGGGGTGACATGGAAAATCAGGGGCTGGGGTCCACCGCTGAGATGATCACTGGGGTCATGCACCACCTGTGGGAGGCTTTGGTTTTCAGCAGAGCTTATAGAGGGGGAGACTGTGTGTTCTAGATGATTCAGAGAGGAATAGACTTTGGCTTCTCTCTGTTGGGGTGGAGATCTAGGTGCAGACATTTTCCGTTGCTCAGACCCCCCAAAAAGGCATGAAAAGCCTCCAGAGAACAAAAGCCACCAGAGAACAAAAGCCCCAAATGGCTTTCCATGGAGCCCAGCCCCTTGACAGTGGAAGGACAACCATGCCCAAGCAGGACTGATTGAAAAACGTTGTGTCAGTTCCCTCCCCCAGAAGACAAACTGGAAGAACAAGAGGACAACCCCAGGGTCTCCATAAAACTGTAAAATCCCCAAACCCGAGGAAAATAGTTTATTAAGCTTCTGGTGCCTCACAGACTGTGTATTTCTTAAATACACATTCTTTCTCTTTTTTTATTCTTTCTCATGTTTCTTGTTTTTTTTTAGCCTACTTTTCATTTCAACTAGATTTTAATACAACATATTCCATAGTAACCTTTTAACATGAACTTTTCCACACATATACTTTTTTCTTTTTCTTTATATTTATATGTGTGTATATATAATAATATATATAAGCTTCAATGTAGTCTTTTTCTCTATTCAATACTATTTTTAACCCATTTTAAAATCCCTGTATCTCTCAGAAGTAGTGTTCTCTAACAGAGAAAACAAAATACACCCAGGAAGAACTGAAATATTCTACTTCATTCACATTGAGGGATTATAGGCACCTTCCCTTCATGCCCCTTTTTATTTTGTTTTGTTTTTGGGGGTTGTGGGTCTTTTTGTTTGTTTTTGTACTTTATAAATCTTATTCTTCGATTTCACTTTGTCTGGGGCTTTTTAGTGGGGGCTTCTGATTGCTCCAAACTTTCCCAGGGTGCACCATGCCTGTTTTATGGTTGATATTTTCAGTTGGACAATCCCTTCAATCACAACTGAACAGAATGACTAGGAGGAGGAACTCCAAAAAAAGAAAAGACCCAGATGGGGTGCCCAGGTAGCTCAGTTGTTAAGCATCTGCCTTCAGCTCAGGTCATGATCCTGGAGTCCTGAGATCGAGCCCCACATCTGGCTTCCTGCTCAGTGGGAAGCCTGCTTCTCCTCTCTCACTCCCCCTGCTTGTGTTCCCTCTCTAGCTGTGTTTCTCTCTTTCCAATAAATAAATAAAATCTTAAAAAAATAAAAAAGAAGAGACCCAGAGACAGTGGCCTCTCTTGCAGACTAATAGATATGGATATAAGGAAAATGTCAGAAACAGACTTCAGGGTAACAGTTATGAATAGCAATCAGAAGCCACCACTACAAATAGCTAGGCTGGAGAAAACTATTAATGGCAACATAGGTTCTCTAATGGTAGAAATGACTGCTGATCTGGCAAAACTTAAACATGCTATCAGTGAGACCCAATCTAATCTAGATACTCTAATAACTAGTGTAAATGAGGCAGAAGAATGAATTAGTGATCTAGAAGACAAACTGATAGAAAAGAAGGGACAGGAAGAGACCTAGAACAATAGGTTAAAATCCATGAATACAAAATTAGAGAAATAAATGACGCCATGAAATGTTTCAATGTCAGACTTATTGGGATCCCTGAGGGGGTGGAGAGAGATGACTGGAAGGAATATTTGAGCATATCATAGCTGAGAACTTCCCTAATCTGGGGAATAAAACAGGCATTTGTGTCAAAGAGGCAGAGGGGGCCCCTCCCAAGATCAAGGAGAACAGACCATCATCTCATCATGTAATAGTAAAACTCGCAAATCTTAGAATGAAAGAAACCATCTTGAGAGCATTTTGGGAAGAGATTCATGACTTACAGAGGGAGAAACATCAGAAAGACTTCAGAACTATCCACAGGGAGTCAGCAAGCCAGAAAGGGCTGGCAAGACATAGTCAGGGTACTAAATGAGAATAACGTGCAGCCAAGGATACTTTATCCCGAAAGGCTGTCATTCAGAATAGTTGGAGAGAAAAGGAGCTGCTGAGACCAGCAGAAACTGAAAGACTATGTGACCGCCAAGCTGGCCCTATAAGAAATGTTAAGGGGAGTTCTATAAAAGCAGAAAGACTCCACAAGTGACACAGATCAGAAATTTACAGAGACAATCTATAGAAACAAAGACTTCACAGGCAATATGACGACAATAAAATCTTATCTTTCAACAATCACTCCCAAAATAAATGGCCTAAATGCTCCCATAAAGCAACATAGTGCTGCAGATTGGATAAAAAGACAGGACTCAACTAAAGATACATCCATACTGAAAGTGAAGTGATGGAGAACCATCTTTTGTGCCAATGGACCTCAAAACAAAGATGGAGTAGCAATTTTCATATCGGACAAATTATATTTTAAGCCAGAGATTGTAGTTATACAGAAGGACACTATCATTTTTAAAGGGTCTGTTCAACAAGAAGATCTAACAATTTTAAATATCTATGCCCCTAACATGGGAGAAGCCAGTTACATAAGTCAACTGTTAACCAAAATAAAGAGACATATTGATAATAACATGCTAATAGTGTTGAGTAGGAGATCTCAGCACTCCACTCTCAGCAATAGATGAATCATATAAGCAGAAAATCAACAAAGAAATAAGAGCTTTGGATGACACACTGAACCTGATGGACCTTATAGATATAAAGAGAATATTCCACCCTAAAATTACAGAATACTGTCTGAAATTTATGATTATTGTCAGTGTCCTTGATGCTTTTATTTCTAGCAAAGCTTCCCCTCTAAATATTAGACCAACAAGGATTGAGTTTCCTGGGATTCCTGGGTGGCTCCGTTGGTTAGGCATCTGCCTTTGGCTCAGATCATGATTACAGGGTCCTGGGATTGAGTCCTGAATTGGATTCCTTGCTCATCAGGGAGCCTACTTCTCATTCTGCCTGCTCTACCTGCTGTTCTCCCTGCTTGTGCTCTCTCTCTCCCTTACAAATAAATAAATAAAATCTTTTAAAAAAAGATTCAGTTTCTTGAAAATTTTCTGAGTCCTAATCTCAATGGGAATGTTTCATAATTGAAAGGGAGAGTAAGTCCATTGTTTTGTCCCTGAATAAATTAAGTATGAGCCAAAGTAAGCAGTAGCTGTTGGATCTTCCCAGGCATTTCAAAGGAGACTGGCCTTTAAAAGATACTTTGTCATTGTTTTATGAACAATGAAAATTTTCTCTACATCTATTATTCAACCATCTAATAAGATTCTTCCCCATTTCCTAGTCATCCCGTACCTATTCTCTGCTCTCTGAGCTGTTGTAAACCTTTCTGCAACATTCTTTTCAGAGCTACTTTTATTTCCTTGTTCTTCAGGCTATAGACAAGAGGATTCACAAGAGGAGTGATCACACTATACTGTATGGAAAAAATTAACTCCAGTGGGGAACTTAAGGTTGGCATGAGATAGCGAAGAAAAGCAGATCCATAGAAGAAGCTCACAGCAGTGAGGTGGGAGGAGCAGGTGGAAAAGGCCTTACTTCTGCCTGAGATGGAGCTGATGCTCAGGATGGTGGAGGTAATGCGAGCATAGGAGAAGAAGATCAGGAGTAAGGTTCCAGAGGCATGAATGATTGCAGAGCACACCAGGACTGTAAAGTTGGTGGAGATGTCAGAGCAAGATAGAGAGAATAGAGATGGCACTTCACAGCTGAAGTGAGGCAGGACGTGAGCCTCACAGAAGTCCAAATTCCAAGCCATGAGGGTGTTAATGAGAGCATCCAGAAAGCCCAATACCCATGAGACCCATACCAGACCCTCACACAACTGTTTACTCATCAGCTGGCCATAGAGGAGAGGGTAGCAGATGGCAATGTAGCGGTCATAGGCCATGGCAGAGAGTACAAAAGCTTCAGTCCCTGCAATGAAAAACACAAAAAATGCCTGAGTCAGGCAGCCTTCTATTGATACTGATTTCTTCTGAGATAGGAGATTCTCCAACATCTTGGGCACAGTGACTGAAGTTAAACAAAGATCCAGGAAAGAGAGGTGACTCAAGAAGAAGTACATGGGGGTGTGGAGATGGAAGTCAGTCATAGTCACCACCATCATCATCAGGTTCCCCATGGTCGTCAGGAGATAAATTTCTAAGAAAACCACAAAGAGTATAACCTGAATGTGCCGGTCAGCAGATAGTCCAAGGAGAATAAATTCTGTGATGGTGCTGTGGTTTCCTAAGACCATGATAGAAGATGTTCCCCTGGAATGAAAGCACAAAGAAGTAGGAAATATTCACCTTTTTTTTTTGCCACATCAGGATTTGTACTTCATTCTATGTATGTATATATCTCTCTCTTAAGTGTATTTATCTTTTACATGGAGTTTTAAAAAAATCTACTCTCCCTCCCTTCCCAGAACTCTTCCCTCACTTGATTGCCAACTACAGGGCTCCTGAACACTGAACCAGCACATTTGTGCTGTTTTCCCTCTTGGCTCCTCTCCCACAAATAGCTCTGGAGACCTCTACATATTTTTTTTCAGTTTAGTCTATGACTGATTGAACTGTCCTTTTATTTTATCCTGCAACACTACCAGTCAATTTATATCCAATACAATTCTTGAAGAAGTGATTCTAATCATCTTTGGTTTCTTGAACTACAGTCTTTCACTATCCATTCAAAAGTTTGCAATAGTCCAATATTACTTAATAATAACATGCTATATTTATTATATTTCTAAGTATTCATTTGTCTCTCTCTAGTATATTTGATTATTTGATTCAAGGGACAATTTTGAAATTATGTATGTGTGAGTTTGCATGAGGTAGGGAATGGGTTAAGAAAGGATATTGCTAATCTATATTTTTAACAGTTAACCCTCCTCCCACCTCAAAACTCAGATCTATAAGACTTCTTCAGTTCCTCAATTTGAACAGTTAGGATTTACATCTACTCTCTATGAGCCTATGATCAGAACTTTAATTCTCCAACTCTTGAATAATGATAAACTTCTTCAGTTGGCATTTGAAGATTAACTAATATTTGAAGTAATTATCTACCTTCAGAGAACTTGTTTTACTGGGTCTTTTCTAAATCCTGGTGACAGATATTTTAAACATCCTTCAGGTGGTTCAGGGTGCCTTTGTGCTACAGAATCAGGCACAATTAGTCTGACCAGACTTGCTCTGCTGCCCTCATTATTCTCCTATTCTCTGCCTTGACTTTAGCTGATACTCTGTTGAAATTTTTCCCTTCAACTATTGACCCAAATCCTATCTAATTTTTCCATCATACCTACATTTATATTTCTTCAATTTTTACATATGTGTCTTGATTAACTCCTTCTCTGCCTGCACAGATTATGGAAAATAATGGCATCTAATATTTC
>PITA01033043.1:0-13217 GCA_004023965.1 Spilogale gracilis | reverse complement strand
GGTGGTGATGGTGGTGGGGTGATGGTGGCGTTGGTGATCATGGTGATGATGATGGTGATGGTGATGATAGTGGTGATGGTAGTGGGGATGGTGATGATGGTGATGATGGTGGTGATGGTGGTGATGATGATGGTGGTGGTGATGGTGATGATAGTGGTGGTGAAGGTATAGCATATCAAAGATCCCAGAGGGAATCAAGGACAGACCTCAGGACAGATTCCAGGTCAGTTCTCCATTCCAAACCTTCCCATATCTACCATCCCTTGATCAGCAGACCCTCCCACCCTCTCTCCTCTCTGTGCTTCTGTCTTTCACTGTGTCTTGTCTAAGAAGAGAGAGCCAGAGCTGAATGCCCACTCCTCATGTGCTGGGACGGGGCAGGACATAGAGGGCTTACTCAGTCTATCCTGAGTATTAAGCACAGAAAATCTAAAGCCCTGGGGCCTCTTCACCACTGGCTCCCTCTGAGCTGGTCACCAGGGAACCCTCCTGCTCTGCCCCACCTCTGCCCGCAGTTGAGGGTCTTTGGCATGAACTGAAGGCAAGCTAGGCTTACCCATTCTGGGACTGGAGACTTGATGTAATGGCCCCAGAGCTTTAGATTTTCCATACTCAACCTCTAATTGACTGCAACCCTGACAGCCCATTGCGGTTGCAGAGACGCAGTGCCGAGAACACCAGAGTCAGCCAGAACTTGCTGGGGCTCCTCTTAGCTGTGTGCAACCTGCTTTCTCATTTGTTCCAGTTTGGTGTAACTTAGTGGGTGTTTATCAAAGGCTGGCTCTACCGCGAGGCCCTGCACCGGGCCCTGCTGCTTCCGGCCTGGAAGGCTCGAGGTCTAACAGGGGGAGCCCGACAAGCACGCCACGTACAGGGGTCTTCATTAGCCGTGTGCTCCACACCATGACTGGGCAACAAAGTCACCGTGTCAGAGACATCATGAACTGACCACTCAGAACAGGAGCCTCCATGAAAAACGGCTCATCCGGTCAACACCAGCATCCAGCCTACACTCGGGGCCCCAGCCTTGCTCATGCTCGGGCAAGAACACAATTCAAACCGGGCACAGAATGTCACAAAGTTACAGGATCTCACTGGGGTGATGGAAAGGATATCGGGGACCTGCTGGGCTCCCCCAGGCGGCTGGCCGAGGAGGAGCTGGCTAGGGTAGACCAGATGACAGTGCGAGAGAAACCATGCTCTGCCCTCATAGGAGGAGGGCCAGGCTGTTGAAGAGTAAGCGAGGCCCCAGGGAGAATGAGGCATGTGGGGATATTTCTGGGGAGAGCTCATCCCGCAGAAAAGCAGACTCAGAGGGCATGACGTCATCTGGCGCCTCATGTAACACCTGCCAGGGCGCATTCTGAAAGCACCATTTTACCGGGTGCTTGTGCTGCCCAGGGCTTCACAGCACCGTTCTACCCATTTTACAGAGGAAGACAGAGGCTCAGAGAGGAGAAGGGGCTTGTCTAGGCCCCATGGCCAGGAGGGACAGAGCTGGGACTCCAGCCTGGACCGCTGACCTCAGTGTCTGTCCCTGGCCCCTCCCTCGCATTCCTTATAGCCCAACTCCCTGTTTCCTGGCTCTTGGCACGCTAAGTTAACCACCAGAGATACAGGTGAGATCCCAGCCTTGGTTTTAATACTCATACCTGGCCCAGGCTCTGACCCCCTGGGTCCTAACAGGGCACCCCAACAGCTGGAAGCCCTTCAGAGGGGATGGCGGCGAGGGTCAGAGCAGAGCGTGGCCACACCTCCCCACCCGGACCTGCCCACCCTTCTAAGGGCTCTGACCTTGATGACTTGGGAGCTGCCAAGCTGGAGGGCGCCGTCCTGTGGGAACGCCGTCTCCTGGGAGGTAGGGGCAGCGGTCTTCTGGTCTCCGCTGCTCCAGATGGGAGCCCCATCCACGCTGGCCTGAGAAGGCTGCTTGGGGGCCTGCACCTGCACCTTCAGACTTTCCCTTGCTGGCCAGGGGTGGGGGAGGGCCGGGGTGAGGGCCGGACAGGAAGGGTCAGGACAGGGTCACTGGTAGTCACGGTCAGGCCTGTCCCCATCTGAGGATGGCAGTCTAAGTGGGCGTGGGGACATTACAGGGCTGTGGCTGGGGTTAGAGGTGGCTTTGGGGGCAGATCTGGGGTGGCGTGCATTCGGGAGTGTGGGCATGGTCTTGGCTCAGGCCACGGCTCAGGTGGCCCCTGGAGGCTCACCTCTCTGGGGCCTCAGGAGCTGGTAGAGGTGGTGCAGTCCTTCCAGGCTGCAGCGCTGGGTGGCCCTGTCTGGGTCCTGGCACGCAACTCCCAGCATAGCCACCAGCTGCCCCACCCGCCGGAAGTCCTCCTTCGGCTGTGGGAAGAGCAGGGGAGCCAGCGGCTGCAGACCCTCCGGCGAGCCTCCGTCCTGCCCCGCGCTCACCCCAGCAAGACCTGCGCTGGAAGTCCCTCCCACTGCGTGGCCAGGCTGGGACTCGGCTCTCAGGACCCCTGGCCCAGGCTCTGCCCACCCAGCCAGGCCACTACAAACTCAGAAATCAAGAGAAATAATATTGTGACACAATATTTAGAAAAATAAAACTGAAGGTAACAGTTCCTGATGAACACAGCTTCAAAATTATAAATAAAGATGGTCCGTCCCT
Source organism: Spilogale gracilis (assembly GCA_004023965.1). Classification (NCBI taxonomy): domain Eukaryota; kingdom Metazoa; phylum Chordata; class Mammalia; order Carnivora; family Mephitidae; genus Spilogale; species Spilogale gracilis. Next base: position 10,582 of record PITA01033043.1, on the reverse strand, counting down.
GCCAGGGCCTTGCCTCACCTTGCCTCACTGCCCTGGCCCAGACCCCAGTCCTGGTTTCAATAAAACTTTATTTACAATAAGAGACAGCCGGCCTGCGGCTGGTTGCTGAGTGGATTGTTTTAAAACATTACATTGACGTGTTTATCTTGATGGTGGGATGCTCTGGCGCCTTGTAAATTCTGCGCCCCGGGTGAATGCCTCGCTGTCTGACCACAGGACCGGTCCCTTATTATGGAAATTGATTTTGAGCGAATTGCAGGCCCTTTTACCCCCATCTAGAGGTGTCCTCCTCATCTTGGGAATGCTGGAGACGTCCGTGTGGGAAGCTCGCCCTTGGCAGAGCACCACCCCTGCCTGTCAGCCTCTATTAGACCCTGTCCGGCATCAGGCAGAGAAGCGAATTTGCTCAAGGCCCCGGGAGTCTCCTTAAGGAATGAGTGCTGATTTTGGCTGATAATCGCAGGAGCAATCACTCCCTGAACCCAATGCGGCAGACGGCAGTTAGGCTGCGACATGTGACATGGTGGGGTCATGACGCATGCATGGAGGGTGGTGATGGACAGAGGTGTTCCTGTCCTCACCACTAAGCCTGGGCTGGGGCAGGGCTGCACCTCATCTGATCCCCAGGGTAGCCCTCTGAGGAGGACTCATTTCCTTCCTTTTCATGGGCCAGAAACTGAGGCTCAGGACATGGAAGATCCTGCCCAAGGCTTCAAGGAGCATTGCCAGGAGTCCAGCCTCCTGGGTCAGGGGTCCCGGCATCAGGGTTCAGAGGCCAACCGTGAGGACTGAGCAGGGGGCCCCACTTCCGATTCAGCCTGTTCCCTTGTGTGTAAAAAGGGGGATTACGAGGCCATTTTGTAGGGCTCCACCCTTCCTGGGGGCAGAGGTCTGGGGCTTTAAGCTCCACGAGAGCCTTCGGGAGGCGGACGGCTTGCCCGGGGCGGCAGAGGGGGCGTGGGGTGAGGGGCCAGAGGGCTGGATACTCACATCCAGGCAGGGGTTTTGGCTCAAGAATCTGAGAAGGGCCATGCAGCTGCGCACAGCCCGCTGCCGCTCGTGTGCCTTCTCCGAAGCCAGCCAGAAGTACAGGTGCTGCAGGTGGGCAGGGAGGGAATGGGTGCTACAGCCATGCACCCCTGCACTGGTCAGCTCTGTGGGGCGGCGGGGGGGCGCCCCCCACCTCAGCCTGGCGCTCAGGGATGGGCTCAGGTCCCGCCCCCTCGTACAGTCAAGGCTCTGCCCAGATCAGGGAAGGCCACGCCCCCACCCAGCCGGGCCCGCCCCTCCGCCCAGGCCCCTCCCACCATTGAGTCAGGCCCCACCCACCCTCGGGCAAGACCCTGCGCCCTCGGGGGTCCACTACGCCCCCTGTCCTGCTCTCCCTGTTTCTTCGCACAGCCTCCGCGCTGATCCCTGTGGTCCCTGTCACCCCGCTAGAGAGGAGGAGGCATTCCCTGCTCAAAGCCCCTCGAGGCTCCTGGTTTTCAACCCGTCCGGTTACGCGGACCCCTTTCCACACAGTGCTTTTCTCTGCACAACCTAAACGCACAGAATTACAAAGGAATACAAACACAGACTGAACCAGTTACGTTGAAGAGATTTCAGCCCAATTTGAGCCTCTTTGTTAAAGCAATAAATGATTATAGTTTGTGATTCTGAGACGGTCCTTGGAGATTCCCAGCAGAGTCCCATGACCACATCTGTGCCTTTCGCTGGTGGAGACGCAGCCACTCCCAGCATTGCTGTGCTTTGTCACCAACATTCCCAGGGGGAACGAGATCTCCTCCCAGGCAGGCTCACACCTCGCCTTCCCACCGTGCACCTGCTTCGGTGGCTCCTGGCACCTCCACAAGGTCCCCAGGCCGGATGGGGTCTGGCCCTGCTCACCTAAGCTAACTCTTACCCACCTGCGCCCCCCGCCCCTCTTAGTGTCCTCCCCACGCTCCAGCCCTGCGGAGCTCTCTCAACTTTGCCCCTGCATGCCCTCTGCTTGCTCGGCCCTTCCCTTCCTGTCTCTATCCAGTGACCTCTTTGATTCTCATTCAGGTGACCTCCACTGGCCCGGAGCTCTGGTTTCTCCCTGCCCCTGGACTGTCCCTGCCTCTCGACTGGTCTCCCTCCTATCAAGGTGAGAGTCCTGGAGGGCAGTGAGAGAGTGGGGGTGCCGGGTTGTGAGCCCCCCCCTCCCCGCTGGAGACATGGCTACAGAACGAGTTCTCTGGTTCTCTGGGAGGATGGGCAGGTCCCAGCCAGGGTCAAGGCCTGTGTCCTCATCCGTCCTCTTGACATGTGGCGCTCAAGGCCCACTACCCACCACGTGGGCCTGTGGTTACCGCCCTCTAGTTGTCCCAAGCCACGGCAATCTCTGAAGATGGGCAGCCCTCAGGCCTCCATGTTCCTGGACCACTCCCCACCCCAGGCCCTACCTCCTCTGGGACATCCTCCTTCGCCATTCCCCTGCCCCGCCTGAGCCTCCCTCACCCGCGCTCTGTGGCCGCCGGCCCTCACCGACAGCAGGAAGTGCAGCTCGTCGGTTGTGGGGTTCTGTATGATGAAATTCTGCAGCATCTGGTCCAGGGCCTCTGAGGTCTTGTGGTAGAGGGTCTGTGTGGGGACAGGGAGCAGGTCAGGCAGCCACCGAGCCCCAGCGGCCACGGAGTGCAGAGGCCCGTCACCGGGCCTGAGTGTGCCTGTCTCTCAGCGAGAGTGGTGACCGTTCCTGCCCCTTCCCAAGGCCAGAGGGCACACCGCGTGTGTTCATGCCAGGCCCAGGAAGGGCCCCATCACGATCCCCATTCAGACGCTGGGGAGATGGGGTGGGGGGGCAGTCTGGGGCAGGCCTGGCCAAGGTCGGTTTGTTCCCAGCGTGGCTGGCTTCCCTGCCCGACACCTGGCGCCCAGAAGGGTTCACATGGTTTAACGCTTTGCGGTCCGTCTTGAGATTCTTCATCGGGTTTAAACGAGGGCTCACATTTTCCTTTTGCCTTAGTTGTGGTAAATCATGCAACTGGTCCTGACTCCTGGGTCTCACTTGAGACCCCCAGTCTTTGCTGCTTGGCTCCCCAAGCCTGCTGGGGGGGGGCGGGGACCACAGAAAGTACCTCGCCCACCTCCCTGTGAGAACACGTTGCAGCAGAGCCCTGGGCGCCGGCCATCAACTCCACGGGGGCCCTGGGAGCTCGTCCCAGCAATTTGCGCCTACCTCCGTCACCAAAGGCCTGGCGCGAGGCCGGTCCCACCAGGCGGGGTGCTGGGGCCCAGCAAATGGGAGTGAACAGGAGCCCTCGCCTGGGGTCTCGCACAGCCTGAGCTGCCTAGGTGAGCCCGCTATGAAGCTATCAGGTGCTGATGGGGCAGTCTGGGTTCCTGCGGTGCTGGGGTACGGGGCAGGCGCCAGCCTTCTGGGGAGCTGCTGCTGTGGTATTGCCCTGGGCCCCGGGGACACTCTGCACTCTGACCCCACCAGCTGAAGTGCTTATGTGTCCCGTTCCAGTCTGGACCCAGCCTAGGGGTGTGGTGTGAAGGTCAGGGCCCCGGGGCAGGGGTGGAGGTTGATTCTGACTCCCCCACCAGTACCTCCATTTCTCTGAGCTGGTCTCCTCACCCTCCAGGCGACTGCTGCTGGGAAGATGCGCTAACACATCCGCGGGACCCTGGCACCTAGCGGGGGCTCAGCTAACACTAGCTCCCTGCCCTTTGCAGTAAATGCTTAGGTGGAAGGGCCAGCGGTGGCCCAGGGAGATGGGTCCACGCCCCTGCAGCCGAAGCGTTACTCAACAGGTCCCCGGAGGGAGCTGGCATCTGGCCCAGCAAGGGGAGGCCGGCTGAGGCCTGGGGGGTGTGACGAGTTTAAGTAGCTTGTAGGTGCGACGGAACCCAGGGCTGCTCTCAGGGCTGGCAGGGACAGAGGCCGCTTACCCTCCCATCCACAGGGCACCCTCCGCGCCAGAAACGGGACTCCAGTGTCTACCTTCACCCCGAGCTTCATGAACCAGCAGCTCCACAATGATCACCCCCATGTCACAGGCGGGCAAATAGAAGCTCAGAGCAGTCCAGAAGCATGCCCAGGGTCTCCCAGCCCTGTCTGCAGGGGGTCAGAGGCCCCGCCTGTGTAGCCCACCCCCCACCCCCCAAGCCCCGAGCAGCAGCGGGCAGAGCGGGGCCCCTCTCACCGCAGACACCACGTGCCAGCTTCGCACCTGTACATCGGGCGGTTCTAGAAAGAGACAGGTGTGTTTCTCCAGCACGTCCAGCAGGGGCAGGGCCAACACCCCGCGGAGGCAGACGGACAGAATTCGTGACTTCCTCTCCAAGTCCAGGGGTGGCCTCAGCTTACTGTGGGGGGTAGAGGGCAGTGAGGGAGGGGTTGGGGCACCAGCCGGGGCAGAGGCAGCGAGCCCCGAGCAGCAGCTCGTCGCACTGTTCGCTCTTGACGGGGACTCGCGGGAACACGTCAGCCGGCCTGGCCTGCGGGGCCTCCTGGACGGGGGCATCCCCGAGGGTTTGTAAGGGACCAGCATGGCCTGATGGGGAGGAGTCACCTCACGAGCCCTACACCCGGGGTCCCCTTTACTGGTCTCACCCAAGCCCTGGTTACACCCTGAGAACTTCAGCGGCTCTGTTTTGGCAAACGATGGCAAATTTTTCTTCTTTGAGGTGGGAGTTAACAACAGTGGTCACTGTTCGCTGGGGGCCTCTTACAGGCCTGCCCCGCGCAGGGCCCTGTGTGGGCAGGGAGCCTACCAGAGGCTGGAGACGATGCGAATGGTCTGCTGGCGAGCTGACGTGCACAGCGTGTCCTGAGGTTCCTTCTCCATGAGCACCTGCAGACCCCCAGGGGGCCTGAGTCACTCAGGCCTGGGCCGATCCCACTTCTGCCACCAAGTCTCGTCCTACCTGAGGACCCTGGCGGCCACGGGCAGCGCTCCAGCTTCTCCCCTACCCGAGGCGGCCTCTGTGACCCGGCTCCACTTAGAGAGCTGGGTCACGGCCTTTGGAATGGCACAGGTCGTGTCTGCATCCTGGCTAACCGCATGTGGGTTGCATGGCCTTGAGCAAGTCTCTAAACTGCTCCAAGTTCGTTGGTTCACAAATAACACAGTGTTGCACGGGCGTGTGGGTGCGGCGAAGTGTGCAGAGGGCGTGCTGTCCGAGTCAGCAGGAGCTCAGGGGACTGTTACCATGTGGTTCGACTTCTCTGTCACTTGTGCGCTTCCCCCACTGCTCTGGGGTTCTCTGAGCCCCAAACCTCTAGTGAGCCGTGGTCTGAGCTAGGGCAGTATGAGCAGAATGGAGGGTTTCTGGGCCACAGTTATATCAGCTGTGAGGTGGGCATTCCTGGCTAGCTCAGGGTCACTGCAGAGCCAAGAGAAGTGGGGGGCCTGGAAATGCTCCCAGCTGCCAGAGCCTATGAGGGGCTTAGCCACACCCCAGAGATCCAACTTCCCCACCCCTTGGCAACGCCTGCCTCTAGTGGACGCTGCTGGTCCCATGAGGCCCTTTCTCTGCCCCAGGACCGTTGACTCACCATCAGACACTCGAAAAGCTCAGAGATCTGGGAGAACTCGTAGCTGTGGGCCCCCTCTTTGCGGCTGATGGCCTCCACCAGCATGAGGGCCGCGGTGAGGAAGCTCTGCTTCAGGGTCTCGTCCTGGCGTGGGATCAGGCCGTGCAGGGGGACACAGAGCGCAGGAGAGACAGTCACACTCACATGCGGCTCCAGGGGGTACAGCACAGACCTTGGCTAGGGCCATTAGGTGGGGCTTTGGTGCGGGGGAGCCCGTGCGGTTTTGTTTAGACTGTGAGCATGTTGACGACATTTCCATATCAGGAGAGTGTGTAAGAAGCCCAACGTCCGGCCTCCCTCAGCACCAAAGGTCTGGGGTAGGTGACGACCTCACAGGGCTGCTGCCCCTGGGGCCCACTGCGTCGATGCCCCAGAGGCAGAGTATCCAGTAAGGGGGTCCTGGGGGCGGGGGGCGAAGTCACCGGGCCTTTCAACACCCCGGAGTGAGAGAAAACGAGGGGCTGGGGTCATCACGGAAGCCCCCTGTGGCTTTGGGTGGGATAATGGGGCGAGGAGGCGAGGCAATGAGCAGGCCAGGCCTGGCTCTTCCTGAGGGTGGGGCAGAAATAGGGAGGAGGGCTCCAAGGCCCTGGAAAGTCCTAGAATTCTCTGACCCAGGCTGTGGGGGGACCTGGGCTGTGGGGAGGCTGTGCTCCCGGGGGGGTGGCCCTGGGGGCCGTACCCAGGAGCTGTAGTGGAAATAGAAGACCATCCGCGACACGATGTTGTCCACCCACGGGAGGATGTGCGCCTGCGCCCGGACTGCCATCTGACCGTAGGCGAGGAGGATGGTGCTGCTGGCCCACTTCCACCGCAGGTCCTCTGAGTTCTGGCCACAGGGGGGCAGACATGGGGGGTCAGGGCCCTCCTGCCCCTCCCGGGGGGAGCGGTGACAGGAAGTACTCTGCATCCTAGCACCGAACTGCAGGACGGTGTCCTGATGTTCTGAGTGTTGGTGAGACTCAGTTTACTTCAACAGGAAAACAGGACGAGGAAGTTGTCTCTCTGGGGGATTGGAATGGGCCTGTGGGATTACCCAGAACTGGCCGGAGTCCTAACTCCACGCCCTCCCTGCCTTGTGATAGCCCCCTCCCCAGGAGCCTGGGGCCTTTCCCCGCCCTGCATCCCCTCTCAGGCTTCTGGGGGCTTGGCAGGGCCATGCCTCAACTTAGATGGGAATGGGACACTCCTTCGGATCCAAGGGAGACACAGAGAGTGGGGTGATCATCCAGACACCCCTCAGATGTCATCTGAGGACCACACGGCTCCATTGCCCATCAGTGACCAGGCCCCCTCTGCTTTGAGGTCGGGTCCCACTCCCTGCTCTGCCAGCTGCCGGCTGTGGGGCCCCAGGAGGCAGCCGGCCCTTGCTAACTGATCCTTCCCCGTTAGTCCTAGTGAGCCCCCTCATGCCATCCCCCGTACTGCCAGTGCCTGCGGGAGTCATCGGGGAGCAGCGAGGACAGGGTGGACATTGCCGTCCACCAGCAGGGCACAGGCCCTTGTCTCTTGTTTCAGGTAGGGCACGCGGTCCAAGTGCCATCAATAACACAGCTGCTGCAGCCCCTGCGCGAGCCCCGCGGTATGCCAGGCGCTTCAAAGCCGTGGCCCGTTTCCATCCCGACAGCTGGGGTGTGGGGATTGGCCAGGATGCTCTCTGCAAAGCCTGTGCCCCTAACTGTCCCAGGAGACCGTCTTGGAGGCCCAGACCTTCATGGAAGGTGGGGGTCCTGACGTTCCAGCCCCTTGCTGAGACCCCCAATAAGCCAAGAGCCAGAACCTTCAGGCAGAAGCTGTGGAGGCTCCATTTAATGGGCGTGCTCCGACCAAACTGCTCTAGGACAGCCCAGACGTGGTCCAGGTGGCGTGCGGCGGCCAGCCCTATGGTGAGCGCGATACCCTACAGGGGCGGGGGAGCATGGTCACTGATGGGGGTCGTAGAACCAGTCCTCGACTCTCACTCAGGGCTGTGGAAATTGAGGCCCAGAAGGGGAATGGATTTGTCCAAGGTCACGGGGATCTGCCTCCCATCCCCATACTCTTTAGGACATGCAACTCTGAGCCCAACCCTGTGGGGTATCTCTTATGGGGGCTGGTGGGTGGTGTGGGAGGCAGCAGGGAGGGGTGACTGTCTAGAGGCCTGTTACCTCCCTCTGCCCCGGCTAGCTCTGAACAGACCTGGGCCAGAGGAAGAAAGAAGGGTCCAGAAAATAGATGTGTGACAAAGGAGAGGACACACACTCTGATGGGCTCAGAGTGTGACCAGTGTCAGGGCTCAGAGTGTGACCAGGGTCAGGGCTCAGAGTGTGACCATGATGAGGTCTCAGTGTGTGACCAGGGTCAGGGCTCAGAGAATGATCAGGATCAGGGCTCAGTTTGTGACCAGGATCAGGGATCAGTGTGTGATCAGGATCAGGGTTCAGAGTGTGACCAATGTCTGGGCTCAGAGTATGACCAGGGTCAAGGCTCAAAGTGTGACCAGGATCAGGGCTTAGAGAATGACCAGAATCAGGGATCAGAGTGTGACTGGGATCAGGGCTCAGTGTGTGACCAGGATCAGAGATCAGAGTGTGACCAGGATCAGGGCTTAGTGTGTGACCAGGATCAGGGCTCAGAGTATGACCAGGACCAGGGCTTAGTCTGGGACCAGATTCTGGGCTCAATAGGTGACCAGGATCAGGGCTCAGCATATGAAAAGGATCAGATTTGTTCATATGACCTGATCAGGGGTCAGGGTATGACCAGGGATCAGGCTATGGCTGGGCAGGGCTGGGCTGGGGGGCTGGGACCTCACCTCCCTCTGTTTGAGCCACTGGTGGGATGTGTCCAGAAGGGTTCTCAGGTGTGTCCTGACAGTGGTGCTGTTGTTCTCAGCTTGAAGGATCAGCCCATAGTAGAGGAACAGAAAAGCCTGGGGGAGGTTCATCTTCTTGTCCTGGGTCTGTGCCACTTCTGTCCAGCCTGATGGCCTGCCTCCTCCCCTGACCAGGCTTCCCCCAGCATCCCTGGGCTCCTGTTGCCACCCTCAGGCCCCTGCTCTGGGCCTCGCTTTAGGTGTGCCTCCTATGGCCACAGCCTCTGGGCCTGTGTGGTACACATGGGGGCTGCTTATGGGACATAGGGTGTGGTCCACCTTCTCTGGGCGCTGCTCCTCGTGGGTCTGGTCGGGCTTGGTGAGTGCCAACAGCAGCTCCTTGGACCACACGTCTCTGTTCAGGAACTGGACCGACTTGACAGCCATCTGTGAGCAGCGGGAGGTGGGCAGGGCTGGAGTGCTCGCTCCCTCCACCCTGCGGGCTGGAGCTGAGGCTTTCAGCTTCCCTGCCTCCCCCCCCCGACCACTCAGAGCCCCAACTCCATCATTGCCTTGTCTTCCTTCCCCTGAGTGTCCAAGGCCAGCCCTCTGATTTGTTTGACAGCCCCCAGGAACGAGGAGCTCGTTCCTTGAACTTCCCCTCCCTGGAGGTGTTCAAGGAGAGGCTGGGAACCCAGAGGCTGCCTGCATCCCCGGCACTGGGCAGAGGCCCAGATGTCACAGCTGCTGCTCAGTGTCAGCGGAAGGGGCCGGAGCAGAGCGCCAGGAGAGCAGGGGCCGTCGCCTCTGTGCCAGGCTGTCTCGCGGGCACCCGGTGCAGTGCCCGCCATGGAGTAGATGTTCAGTTAATATTATTTGGAATGAATGAATGAGAGATCAAATAAACAGATGAAATCTTTCTTCTAAATATAAACTTCTAGAAGTTTTGCCCTAACATAGGACGACCACAAGATTTCTCTATTTCAGGGTTCCCAGATTCCATAGTTCCTGTTTCGCCCATCCTCCCGCCCCCTCCCCTCCGGCAGTCAGCAGAGTTCTGGTGGTTCTCTGTAGTCAGGAGTCGGGTTTTTTGTTGGCTTCTTTGTTCATTTGTTTTGTTTCTTCAATTCCACAGACGAGTGAAATCCCATGGCATTTGTCCTTCTCTGACCGACTTCCTTCATTCAGCACGATACACTCTATGTCCATCCATGCCATTGTAGGGGGCAAGATCTCATTCCTCTTTATGGCTGCATAATATTTCAACACCTTCCTATCCATTCATCTGTGGATGGACACTTGGGCTGCTTCCGTATCTTGGCTATTGTAGATAATGCTGCAGCAAACATCGAGGTTCATGTATCTTTTCAAATTAGCATTTTTTCCCTTTGGATAAATACCCAGTAGTAGGACACCTGGATCATATGGCAATTCGATTTTTTTTTTGAGGACCCTCCATCCTGTTCTCCACAGCGGCTGCGCCCGTTTGCATTCCCACCAACAGGGCACGAGAGTTCCCTTTCAGCACCTCCTCGCCAGCGCACCTGTTATCTCTTGTCTTTCTGGTAGAGGCCACCGTTCTCACAGCTGCAAGGTGATGTGGTTCCAATTTGCATTTCCCTGACGACGAGTGATGTTGAGCGTCTTCTCATGGGCCTCTTGGCCATCTGTGTGTCTGGGTTTTGGATGTTTTATTGATGTATGTTTGCCTCACGGTGGAAGGCACAGATTTTTACCGTGGGACACGATGTACTTTGACATATGCACGGACCCACACAGCTCTCAGCCTACCAAGAACTAGAGTGTATCCCAGCACTCCACAAAGCTCTCTCACTCCCCTTCCTAGTCAGTCTCCATCACCACAGAACGTTGACATCACCGTGGGCTAGATGGAACTTTCTGGAACGCCGTCCACTTGGAATGTTGCAGGGGGCACTTCTGTGTGTCTGGTATTCTCAGCAAGTGTCTGCGGTGCTGCAAGGATCAGATGTCCACTTCTTTCTGCTGCGATTTCTATCATTCCCCAGCTCCTGCGTGGTTTCTCCCACTTGCTTTTCATTCTCAGCTTCTTCAGCTGGACGCTTACAGACGGGCTTTGGGTCTTTGGCTGGGGCACTGCTCTGTCTCGCACAGGCTGTCTCCAGTTTGAGGCTGTTCAGCCTAAGGCGTCTGGAGGACTGGGCTCTGAGCGCCGCCCGCTCTGCACTGAGCCCTGCCCC
>PITA01033042.1:0-13220 GCA_004023965.1 Spilogale gracilis | reverse complement strand
CTTCTTTCTTTTTTTTTTTTTTTTTCCAGTGCCATGCTGTCTTGGTCATCACAGCTTTGTAATAAAGCCTAAAGTCAGGTAATGAGATGCCCCCAGCTTTGTTTTTCTTCTTCAGCAATTCCTTAGCAATTTGGGTTCTTTTTTGCTTCCATATAAATTTTAGGATTGTTTGTTCCAACGCTTTGAAGAATGTTGGTGGAATTTTGATCAGAATGGCATTGAAAGTATAGATTGCTCTGGGCGGTATAGAAATTTTTTTTTTTTAAAGATCTTATTTTATTTAACAGAGCCAGAACCAGAGAGGGAGCACAAGAAAAGGGAGTGAGAGAGGGAGAAGCAGGCTTCCCGCTGGGCAGGCAGCCTGATGCGGTGCTCCAACCCGGGTCTCCAGGATCATGACCTGAGCCGAAGGCAGTCACCCAACCAACTGAGCCACCCAGGCGCCCCCAGTATAGACATTTTAACAATGTTTATTCTTCTGATCCATGAGCATGGAATGCTCTTCCATCTTTTTGTGTCTTCTTCAATTTCTTTCATGAGTGTTCTGTAGTTCCTCGAGTACAGATCCTTGACTTCTTTAGTTAGGTTTATTCTTAAGTATCTTATGGTTTTTGGTGCTATAGTAAACAGAATTGATTCTCTGATTTCCCTTTCTATATTTTCATTGTTATTGTATGACAATGCAACTGATTTCTGTGCATTGATTTTGTATCCTGCCACGTTACCAAATTGTTGTATAAGTTCTAGTACTTTGGGGGTAGAGTCTTTTAGGTTTTCCATATAGAGTATCATGTCATCTTCAAAGAGAGAGAGTTTGACTTCTTCTTTGCCAACCTGAGTACCTTTTATTTCTTTCTGTTGTCTGATTGCTGTTGCTAGGACTTTTAACACAATGTTGAACAGAAGTGGTGAGAGTGGGCATCCTTGTCTTGTTCCTGATCTCAGAGGGAAGGCTGTCAGTTTTTCAGTGTTTCCCCATTGAGAATGGTATTTGCTGTGGGTTTTTTGTAGATAGATTTTATGAGGTTGAGGAATGTTCCCTCTATCCCTATACTGGAATATATTTTTCAAATAGCAAAAATGGTCATAGGGAATTACTCAATACCATTTTTTTAGAGATTTTATTTATTTATTTATTTGAGAGGGGGGAAAAACACAGCATGATTGGGGAAGGAGGGTAGAGGAAGAGGGAGAGGGAGAAGCAGAGTCCCCCTAAACAGACAGTCCATCTGTGGCTCCATGCAAGGCTCTATCCCAGGACCCTGAGATCCTGAGATCATGACCTGAGCTAAATTCAAAAGCTTAACAGACTGAGACACCCAGGTACCCCATACCCAATACTATTTTGTGTTCATGTTTAACAACTTTCTTTCTTCTTTTTATTTTTTTCTATTGGCAAATCAATAGTAATTCAGGCTTAATTTATTTTCTTCTTTCCGGCTATGACAGTCTTTTATAGTATTTCTTGACAGTATTTCTTTTTTTTTAAGATTTTATTTATTTATTTGACACAGAGAGAGAGCACAGGCAGGCAGGGAGGCAGGCAGAGAGAGAGGAGGAAGCAGGCTCCCTGCTGAGCAGAGAGCCTATGCTGGCCTCGATCCCAGGACTCTGAGATCATGACCTGAGCTGAAGGAAGAGGCTTTAACCCACTGAGCCACCCACGCACCCTTGACAGTATTTCTAAAATAACAGTTAAATGGGTGTTCATTCTCTTTCACTCATAGGCACACTGAAGCACATACAGAGAAACAAACAGAGGAGATCCTGGGGAATCTTAATTCATACATACCAAATTTATTATTTTTTGTTTCAAAGTCCAAGACTTAAATTAAAATTTTACTTTCATTACTTAATTTGAGAAACTTAATTAATACAGGTAGTTTTATGTATTTAACTCTAGAACATTTGTAGGAGTAATTAATAGCATCAGTGTTATAAAATCAATATGAAATATGGCCCCTAAAAATTCTCTTTCTACTATCTTCTCTCTTGGAAATTTACTTTTGTTTGTAACTACGGTAGCATTACATACTCACCAAAGTGGTTAAGAATAAAAATGGTAATACCAAGTATTGGTGCAGATATGGAACCAGAAATTTCATACCTTTCTGATAGCAATGTAAAATGTACATTCACTTTGAAAACAACTTAGCAGTTTCATATAAAGTTAAACTTGTAACTACCATACAATTCAGCAATTTCACTCTTAAGTATTTACCCCAAAGAAAGGAAAACATGCCCATGCAAACACTTTTATATCTAACAATTTATACATAATAGTCTGAAGCTGAAAATGAGCCACATGGCCATCAACTGGAGAATAGGTAAATTTTGCTACATCTATAAAATGAATGCTATAAAACGGAATGAACTGATACATGCAAGTACATGGATGAATCTCAAACATTATACTGAAGGGAAAAAAAGCTGGACATAAAATGTTACATTCTCTATGAAAATATTTGCATAAAATTCTACAAAAGATTTGTTGAGCACTTTACCTCATGGATCATGTGCTGTTAGGGTGAATTTCAGTAAATCTGGAATTGGCCTGAACTGTTTTGCTAAAATACTATCATTACATTGATCCTCAATCAAGATATGAATCACTATTTAATGGTATTGCTTTGTAACTATGCGTCTGAGGAATTTTGGAGTAGTTTGTACTAGTTTGTAGGTATTCTTCACAGAGAAATTACTGTCAACATATTATAGATTTAGTTATACTAAGCCTCTGTTGAATTTTGAAATGAATACTGTCTGGCTATGTTGTGTTATACCTGAGTACAAAGGCTAGCTTTGATTTCTTCAGGTGCTTTTACTATGATCACCTTAGGGGTCACAGGGCCTACAAAACAATTTGCTCACTAAGGCTATGACTTAGGTTAAATTCCAGGTACACATCATCCAGTCTTTTATGCGTTCAAAAAAAATAGAATTATCTTATAGCTGGACATCATGCCTCTTTCTGGAGAAACCTGGAAGTCTGGTACTGACCATTGGACAAGAAAAGAAGGAGCTGTACTATGTAATGATTTATAATGTGTTGTTTAAAATTCACATCTTTCCTGGATGTTGTTAATTTATGTCCATTGTTCAGGAAAGTAAAAGTTGATATTTTACCCCTGGTTTAATGAATCCAGAACTTAACTTTAGCCAAGTGACAAGTGGAGTATAAAAGACCCTGCAGTAAACTCCACTATGGCCCCCTCTGGATCTGAGAAATATTGTACATATACCTTGGTGATTCATAATCCAAGACCAAAGTATGACCTGTGTGATGGAAAAAGGCCCCTGGAGCACTGTGTTTGGAAATTTTGGAATTTCTACTATTACTTGTGTTTTCTTTTTCCTGTTCCATGTCCTTTACTTTTATTAAAGCCTTGCATGATTAGGCCTTGTGCAGTCTTGCTATTTTAATTACCTGACTCTGTGATATCACCGCAATAAGTATTCTGATGGAGAATTTTTTTTTCACTTGAATTTTCAACATTCAGTTTTTGTTTTATTTTTATTCTCAATAGTATTTATTAATCTAATTTCCCACTATTATCATTAGTACTGACTCAGAAAGCCTTTAGAATATTGCCATATCCAAGGGTCCTGGACTCAGAGAAAGAGAGTATAGGATGCTCTTGGATAAGACTTTATTATTTTTATTCTGATGAAAAATAGCAACTAATGGGGCACCTGGGTGGCTCAGTTGGTTAAGCGACTGCCTACGGCTCAGGTCATGATCCCGGAGACCCGGGATCGAGCCCCACATCGGGCTCCCTGCTCGGCGGGAAGCCTGCTTCTCCCTCTCTCACTCCCCCTGCTTGTGTTCCCTCTCTGGCTGTGTTTCTCTCTGTCAAATAAATAAAATCTTAAAAAAAAAAAAGAAAAAGAAAAATAGCAATTAGTAAAAAAAATGTTATGGTCTATTTGAAGCTATTTCAATACTCATTGCCTTGCAATTGCAAGTGTATGGCAGAGTACAAAATAAGAAGTTATACATTACTTTTCTATAGGTGACATATAATAACCTACAAACTAAGAGCTATGTTTTAATTACAGTTTAGTTTGCAAATATGGGAAAAAATCAGTGAATGAGTGATCTTAATAGATAACATCAAAAAGCTAAAATAGTAACAGTTATTTTTATCTTAGAAATATGCTTGTTATATTCAACTAATGTTTTTGGTCTTCAGTTGAGAGATCTTCCCACTATCCACTGAAGGCTAGAAAATATTACCAATATATGGTTCTTAGATGTCGTTTATAATCTTTTTTTTTTCTATTGCAAACATGTCCTTTAGTGTCAAACTCTGTTTACATATAATAATGATGTTGAACAATTTTCATTTGAGTCACACAGTCAAATATTCTTTACATTTGTTTTACTCTTGCATAAGATTTTTTGATACACTAAGTATTGATTTTATAGTTTTGCACTCAGAAAGGAATTCTTTTATTTTTAATTTTCACTTTCTTGAAGCAGACAGTAATGATAGAAGGGTATTTCTCTATTTGTGGAAGGACTTAGATTCTTTGGGCTTTCAAAATGTATCTAGCTGCCTAGGTTATATCGAAATATTTTCCTGAGAAGCTGATAGATAATGCTAGTTATATCAGTGGAGGAGACAAGGAAAGAAGCTTTTTGCACAAGTAGTCCACTGATAAAAGTAAATGTCAAAAATAAATAAATAAACAAACAAACATATATATTGAAAAAGGAATAAAAACATATCTGAGAGATTATAGCTATTGCATTGGCAATCCTTTTTTTAACATGTTCTAATGTACTTTAAATCATCTTTTTTTTAAAAAAATTATTTATTTATTTGAGATAGAAAGATCTAGAGAGATAGCATGAGCAGGAGCAGAGGGAGAGGGAGAAACAGACTCCTTGCTGAGCAGGGAGCCATGATGGGGCTCAATCCCAGGACCCTGGAATCTTGACTTGAGTTGAAGGCAGATGCTTAACTTTTCTTATAATAAAATTTGTAAATTTAGGACTGCCTCATTGCTTTCAATTAACTCCTCAAGCTGAAGTTAGTATATCACTTTGTATGTGGGCTACTTAAAAATGAATTTGATTTTATACTGAGATCTATAAAATGCTATGACCCAACAATTATAGACAAATGTCTTCCTTGAATAAGCTTTTCTTTAAGTTGGTAGGTGCCCAGAGAACACTAACAAATATAAAATATAAAATATATTTCATTCTAATACATTTCTACAATTTTATTCTTTTTTGTTCCCTCTCTGGAAGCATACCACTGATTTGGTGAATTGTAAATAGGTGAAAACCTGACCATATAATCCTGCACTACTAAGGAGAATCTTGAGTGTTCCTTTTTAAAAGGCAGTTGTTCTATATAAAGGTTGATATTCAGAATCTGATCAAATCAGAAATGACTTCATACTAAAAATTTATACCCATGTGGAATTGAGTTACTATCAATTGAATATTTTTTCAACATTTATAAACATGTAACAACCCTTGAGCGCCTGGGTGGCTCAGTCATTAAGCGTCTGCCTTCAGCTCAGGTCATGATTCTAGAGTTCCAGATCAGGTCCCACATTAGGCTCCCTGCTTGATGGGGAGTCTGCTTCTCCCTCTCTCACTCCCCCTGCTTGTGTTCCCTCTCTGATCTATTTCTCTCTGTCAAATAAATAAAATCTTTAAAAAATATAACAACCCTTTTGATACTACACTTGTTGCTTATATAAGGCATATACTGAGAATTAAGAAAACCCAAGCTAATCTGATTTTTATAATACCTGTATGTTTGTGCCAAGCCCAATCAATATCATAAAATAAAATAAAGTACTGACAGCACTTCACTGAACAACTCAAGCTGTTATGCTAAGCACCATAGATTTTGCAATCAATTAGGAAATACATAAACACAAAGAACTTGATAAAATTAATAATAAATCATTCTTAAAAGAAACAGATAAAAGTAATTCAATTGTGTTTCATCATGATGAGCCTTAAACTGGTCCTTTAGATGGATTTGGGGTGTAGGGGAGGAATTGGAGAGGACAAGTAGTTCAAAGAAAACATCAGAATAGACTCAGGGATCGTGAACTGTCTATTGTACCTGAGAGTATGAGTAGTATATAATAAGCAATTAAACAGTAAAAATAGTTAGGGAGAACATTATATTTCTAAGGATTTTGGACATGAACCTCAAATCCATCATTTTTAATCCTGTACCCTCATTAAAGTCATGTAAGGGAGATTTCAGAAAGTACTTTGCATGAACTCTATCACAGGCCAAATAACCCAAAATTTATGAGATTGGGTTAAGACATTGGTTTTCAATTTTTTTCTGTTGTTATTGTTGTTTTCAAGTTTCCCAGGTGGTTTTAAAGTGCAACCAGATTGGTGAAACACTGCTCTCATCAGTAAGCCATTGTTAGAAGTTTCTGATGAAACGTCTAGCATGATTCAAAAGTATTTTTGGTTGTAGTATCTGCTTCTCAGATACTGACTTTTCAAAAATAAAATGTAAAGAAACATTATAGAAGTAGGAGATTGCCTTTTAGGAAATAAATTATGTCGGTCCAGGTAAGAGATAGTTATCTGTTGAATTAGGATTGTAGGAACAGAAAAATTAGAATGAAAGTTTAGTGGTTTTTTTTTTTTTTTTTTAAGATTTTATTTATTTGACAGAGAGAAACACAGCCAGAGAGGGAACACAAGCAGGGGGAGTGAGAGAGAGGGAGAAGCAGGCTTCCCGCCAAGCAGGGAGCCTGATGTGGGACTCGATCCCGGATCTCCGGGATCATGACCTGAGCCAAAGGCAGTCACTTAACCAACTGAGCCACCCAGGCACCTCTAGAGTGAAAGTTTAAATGTGGAGCTATGTTTGCCATTTCAATATTTGGAAGACACTGTGCTAGGGTTTGTTTTATTGTGGAGGTGATGCATTTGCATTGCTGTTCAACACTTTCTATCATTACTGACATGTTGACACACCTTTTTCTGGGAATGGACTGCTACTAAAATCAATGTGAATATGTAATCAATAACTTTACTTCTGTTGCAGTTTGTTGTTAGGCTTGCCTGTAGCTTTTGTAGAAACATAGCTCCTGAATTTAATCTTGTAATCAAATTTTATTACCTTATTATCTCATTGATTCAAATAATACACTTATTAATACTGGTTCATTTTAGATAAAAATCATATATGATCTGATGTGAATTTTCACACCTAGCCATATATTTTTATGTGTACTGTAAGAGTAAATATTTGTATTTTTAGTTAATCATTTATTTTGGCATTCTTCAAGTATGAAAACTGAAATAACAGTAATATGCAAACTAAGGAAGAGTATTAAAAATTAATACTGCTTTTATCTATTTATAATCATTGAGAAATTTATACCTCCTAAAGATTAATAAGTTATCAGTCACTTTGGACTGATTTAGAACAGAATCTTATAAAAATAGGTACATATAAAGGCTGTAGATTATTTTAAATAAAGAAGTATCATGGCAAATAAGAAATAGTTGTATCAACATTTTATTATGGTATCATAAACACTTTTATAAATAGTGAGATTTTCCTGATACATATGGTAAGAGATTGTATAAGAAGCAATCTGACAAACATTTGAATTTCCAGCTAGTAATCTCATAAAGAATAAACCATATGAATTCACTTTAGTAAAGTGTCTAATTTGAAATAAATCATCTTAGTGATGATTCCAGAGCATTTTAGAGTCTGGAAAATAAGATATTTAACAGAGAAGGGTAACTTACTCATTTAATTCCTTAATTTAGAAGAGACAGTATTTTAACTCCAATTTTTATTGCTACTTTATTAAGCAAATATACACTTTTAATCATTACTGATATGGAAAAATAAATGTCATTTAAAAACCTTTCTAAATATTACATCTTGCTTTTATATACCATTGGTATATCACTTCTAATTGTTTATATATTTTGTAAGGTTTAATAAGGTTCCTCTTTGTGCTTATGACCAACTCCAATCTGTTATGTTAAAAGATCAAAAGTCCTGAAACAAAATTGTGATGTGATCAGGGTTACTTAGTGAGCACTAGTAATGCTCATTACTATGTAACATTGCCCAATTACCAATTCCTGTTTCTCTGTCTTTTACAAAGCGCATGCAATTTAAGCTGCAAAAGCATTTGATAAAAATATTGATTTAAGCTAAATGCCCACTGGGCAGAAGTTCAGAAGCACTACTTAGAGAGAATGACTTAAACATGAATAACTGTGTAGAAAGTACTGCTCTTTCCAAATGATGCATGCAAACACTGGCTTCCCCCCAGCCTTTCCCTCCCACAACAAATGCCAAAAATCATGGGAAAATTGTCAACAATATAATAGATGGATGGAAGATAAGTATTTAGGTAGATAGATAGTTGTAGGGGGCAGAGAGAGAGAGAGAGAGAGAATAGCCCTTGAAAATAATAAATACGGTTCTTGAGGGCACAGAAACTACATGGAAGCCATGAAATGGAAAGAAGATGATATATGATTGGAGAAGCAAAGTTATACCAGCATGGAATGAAAGAGAACTGCCACAGAAAGTAAAAGCACTGCAAAGTGTGTTCTGTGTTACAAAATGATGGTTGCCAGAGCAGAGTGGCTCTAGGGGAAACCAATAGATTGAGAGCTTTGGTATTGCAATAGGAGCTTCTAGGCAATTCTTTTTCAAATATTCACCCCAGCTCTTTTACTATTACTGGAAACAGCAATGGGAATGATATCTTCCCATGAAAACAGAGGGTAACTTTAGCTTAACAATAAAGGGCAGTGCTCTCAGATCACTAGGGATAATTGAGAGAAACTGGGAATATGTGGGTTCAGAACACAACTGCTGAGATGGCTTTCTTTAGCAATATATCTCCTACTCTATTTGCAGAAAAGCAGACTAATATGAAGTTTAAAGTAGCATACTTAATTAAGCAAAATATATATTCTTTATCACCATCTCTACTTCTAGCTTCCTTCTTAATAATGTAAGAATATATAAACTCTTTGATCTTTTCCATTTGCAAAGTTAGATATGCTGCACTTTTATTCCCACAGTTTATTTCTTAATAAACCTTTTTTTGAAAAAGGATAGTTTTATATTCACTGACAGTTGTACAGAGTCCCCCCATTGAGTCTCCCCTACGTTTAACATCTTACCGTAGTATGGTATATTTATCCCAAATAATAAACCAATATCAGCGCACACTCTATTTCAGCTTCTTTTCTTTTTATCTGATGTCTTTTTTCTATTCCAAGAACCCATTCAGTGTACCCAATTATATTGGGTCATCATGTTTACTTAGTCAACTTTTGATTATGACATTTTCTCACATCCTCTTTGTTTTTGAAGACTTTTGAAGACTCTGATCATTTTAAGAAATCCTAGCCAGGGTGTTGATGACTCTAATCATTAGGCTTCTGTATTTCTCCTTTCTAGTCTAGTAGTCTTTGCCTCCTGTATCTTTGTTAGATACACCAACACTGTTGTTAGGTACATACACAGGATTGTTATGTGTTATTGGAGAATTGACTCCTTTTGATTGTTTAATTGTCCTCTTTATCTCTGCTAATTGTCCTGATAATTTTTCTGCTTTGTCTGAAATTAACATAGCCCCTCCAGCCTTTTTTTTTTTTTTTATTAGTTTTAGTATGTTTTATCTGTTGCCATCCTTTCCTTTTAATCTATGTTGATTGGGGAGGAGGAGAAGGAGAGGGAGAGAAAGAAAATCTTAACAGGGACCATGCCCAGTACAGAGCTGGACACAGGGCTCAATTTCATGACCCTGGGATCATGACCTGAGCCAAAATCAAGAGTCAGCTGTTTAACCAACTGAGCCACCTTCCCCCTTTTTTTAAGAGAGAGGGAGAATGAAAATATCTATATTTAAACTGAATTTCTTGTTGGACGTATATAGTTGGGTCTTGAATTTTTAACCCTACTCTCACAATCTGTCTTTTAATCAATGCATTGACTCAATTCAGATTAAAAAAGGATTATTGATATAGTTGAAATAAAATCTATTACTGTCTTTTGTTTACTGAATTTGTTTTTTATTTCTTTCTCCCATTTTTTTGCTTTATCTAGTTTTAACTCAACATTTTATGTTTCTATTTTATTTTCTTTCTTAGCATATATTTCATTTATACTTCTTTTTAATTTTTTCAATTGTTGTCCTAGAGTTTACAATATACATTTTTAATAATCTAAATTCGCCCTCAGATATCACTATATCACTTCACATATAATGCAGATATTTTAAAAGTGTTCTGAATTTCTCCCTCCCACCCTTCAAGACATTTTAAAATTTATTTCATTTATCTACAAGTAACCCAATGCATTGTTACTATTATTTCTTCTCAAAAAAACAGGTAACTTTTAGATTAATTAATACTTTAAGTTTCCACCTCTCTGCTTACATTCACCACCTCTAGCTTGTCTACTTTTTCCACTAAAGGCCTAAATATCTAATCATAGTTATTTTAAATGCCTTCATATAATAGTTGCAACCACTGCGTCATATCTGAGTTGGTTCTGAAGATTGCATTATCCCTTCAGACAGCTGTTTTTCTTGAATTCTAGCACACCTGGTAATATTTTGTTGTTTTGGGTAATACAAAGAGTGGAGTTTTGTTATGTGATAATGGAATGAGGTCAAGGGAGAATCCTTCTATAATTTTAGGATTAAGTCTCTTTTTATGGGCCTGTGTTCCAGGACAATGATCTTCATTTGCAGCATAACTTTGCCCTTCCTATCTCCTGATCCTTTCACTGTATGTACTGCTTCCAGTCTATTTCCTTCAAGTTTGGCTCGTCATGGACAATATTGTTTCCAACCCACTTCAATGAGAGAGAAAACACTGAGTGCTTGGGCAGGGGTGGAACTCCTCTCCACCAGCTCTGAAAGGGTTTTAGAATAGTGTTCTGATGATGTCCATTCCCCTGCAGAGTTGATTTTTGTTAGGAGAAGAATCTGGACTTGCCTCACAATAGTTGCTTTTCCATTCCCAGTCAGGACTGGGAGGGGATCTTTCTCAAGTCCTCATTTTGTGAGGTTCCTTGAAGAAAAGTTCTCAAAAGTCTCTTTGAAACTTCCAGGAGTTATGTGCTATTACTGGTCCACACTCCATTATCCAGCAATTTGTCAAAATTACCACTTAAATGATCTTACCAGTTTATGCATTCAGTGGTTTTCACTCCAAGTAAGCAGACTTAAGTTTCTGTGTCGCTATGGATGTGCCTATCTCTTCAGATTTTAGAGTAGTGTTTTTCCTCAAAGGGGGGGTTACCTGGTTGACCTGATAAAAGTCTTGGATTTTCAGTTTGTTTGGGCTTTTTCTTGTTTCAAAATGGAAATGACAGTTTCCAAACTTTACTTTTATGGACTGAAAGGACAAATCTCCACCCCTCTTTTTAAATGTTTCCATTTTATCATTAATAAAATGATTTACAGGTATTTATTTAGAATTACCAATATACATGGTTTTAAATTTCATTTCCCGTGTTGCTTTTTTCTTTTTTAAAGCTTTTTTGAGATATTAAACTGTAAAATTCACTTTTTTGAGTGTGCAACTTAGTATTTTTATGATTTTTACTGGATTATGCAACCATACCATATCTAATTTTAGAACTAAATTTAGAAATTTTCTTCTAGAAAAGATATCCATATTCATTAGCAGTCACTTCCCATTCCCATTCCCATCTCCCAGTCCTTTCACAACAACTAATCTACTTTCGGTCTCTGTGGGTTTTCTATTCTGGATATTTCGTAGAAAAAGAATTGCTCAACATGTAATCTTCTATAACATGGCTTCTTGCATTTGGCATAATGTTTTGAAGGTCCACTTATGTTGTAGCTTGTATCAATACTTTATTCCTTTTAATAGCTGAATAATATTTAATTGTATGGATATACCATTATTTATTTATATGTTGATTGCTATTTAGGTTGTTTCCTCTTTTCGATTATTGTGAATAATGTTAATATGCATATGCATGTACTAGTTTGAGTGTCTGTCTTCAATACTTTTGGTTATACCACTTATTTCACTTAGCATAATCTCTTCCAGTCCAGTCCATGTTGCTACAAAAGTTGGATATTCATCCTTTCTGATGGAGGCATAGTACTCCATTGTATATATCTTGGTAAGATTTCTAGGTCATATGATAATTCTATGTTTGACTTTTTGAGGAGCTGCCAAACTGTTTTCCAAAATGGCTGCACCATTTTACTTTCCTATCAGCAATGAAGGAGTTTTCCATCTCTCCACATCCTTGCCAGACCTTGTTGTTTTTAGTCTTTTTGATTATGGCCATCCTAGTGGGTATGAATCATTACCTAATTGTGGCTTTGATTTGCATTCCCCTAGTGCATAATGATATTGAGCCTCTTTTCATGTGCTCATTGGCCATTTGTATATCTTCTATTGAGAAATGTATACTTAGATACTTTGCAAAATTTTTTTAATTAGGGCATTTATATTTTTATTATTGAGTTTTAATAGGTCTTCAGGTTTTCTAGATATGAGCCCCCCAGAATATCTGTTTGCAAATAGACTCTCCCATTTTTTAAGTTGTCTTTTCACTTTCTTGGTTATGCCCTTTGAAGCACAAAAGCTTTCAATTTGGTTAAATTCAGTTTATCTTTTTTTTTTCTTTTGTTACTTTTACTCTTGGTGCCATATCTAAGAAGACTTGTCTAATCGATGTCACAGATTTTTATTCTTGATTTCTTCTAAGAGTTTTATAGCTTTAACCCTTATATTTAGGTTTATACTTCACTGTGGGTTAATTATCATATGTGGTGTAGGGGAAGGGTCAGCTTCATTCCTTTGCGTATTAATATCCAGTTATCCCAACATCATGTGCCTAAAAGTCTCATTAAATTGTCTT
Organism: Spilogale gracilis; assembly: GCA_004023965.1. Lineage (NCBI taxonomy): Eukaryota > Metazoa > Chordata > Mammalia > Carnivora > Mephitidae > Spilogale > Spilogale gracilis. The sequence continues at coordinate 321 of PITA01033042.1, read as the reverse complement.
GGAATCCTTGTCAAAAAGCAATTGACTATAAATGTTGTATCTCTGGACTCTTAATTTTCTCCTATTGATCTATATTTCTAACTTATGCCTGTGCTGTATTGTCTCGATGCTTGCATTTTTGTTGTAATTTTGAAATGGAGAAGTGTAAATTCTTCAACTTTGTTATTGTTCTTCATGATTGTTTTGCCCATTCTTTCATTTTTTTTTTATTGTTACTAAAATTTTTTTTCCAGTGTTTCAATATTCATTCCCCATTCCCCACACCCAGTGCTCCACGCTTTAGGTGTCCCCAGTACCCACCACCAGGCTCTCCCATCCCTC
>PITA01033040.1:0-13227 GCA_004023965.1 Spilogale gracilis | reverse complement strand
CTCTAGATAGCTTTTGTTCCCTGAAAGCTTTCCATACAGCTTTGGAGGATGAGAATGAAAATGACAACCTCCCAGTCTCTGGCTGCAGAGGAGCTGAGAGCTCAGGGACCCCATTTTCAGTGAGCTCTCCCAGAAAAGCAGTCAACCATGCCTGTTTCTGTGGTCTCTGGCAGCTCTCCTAGATCATCCAGACAGTATCTGAACTTTTCTAAGGCTGGAACAAAGCCCCATTTGGAGTCTCCAAACCCAGAAGATCCCTGAAGTGTACTCTTGTGCCATTCCTCCCGGTGAAGGAAGAGGGGGTCTCCCCAGATCTGCTCCTTGTGGGGTCTCTGCTCAAAGAATAGTGTCCCCACTATGCCACAGATCATAGTTTATGACAACCCCAAGGTGAGAGCCCACTTCTTGGTTCCATATTTTCAGCTGGCTTCCCTGCTATGATACCTGGGAGTTGTGACACATTCAGGTACCTAGTCTTTCTGTGATCCTGAGGGTCCTGAGACCACACTGTTTCAGTAATGGCTCTACCCACCAGTTAGCCACTGGAGCTATGTCCCTTGGTAGAGCAGACTTCTAAAAGTTCTGATTCCATGCTCCACTGCTCTATAATTTGCCAGGAGCTGGCTTATGGAGGATCCCTCCCACCATGGTCTATCCTCCCATATATTGCCTTGGATTCACTTCTCCACATGCTCTACCTTCCAGAAAGGGTTTGTTTTTCTGTTTATAGAATTGCTGCTATTCTTTTCTTTCAATCTCCTATTGAATTTGTAGGTGTTGAGAATGGTTTGAAAACTGCCTAGCTGAAATCCTGGGATCAGACAAAATTTAGGTCTCCTAAATCTCTGTCATCTTGCTTCCCTCCCCCCACCAATAACCTATATTCTTAAATATATATATGTATATATATATATATATATTTTTTTTTTAAAGATTTTATTTATTTATTTGACAGAAACACAGTCAGAGAGGGAACACAAGAAGGGGGAGTGAGAGAGGGAGAAGCAGGCTTCCTGCTGAGCAGGGAGCCTGATGTGGGGCATGATCCTGAGTCTCCAGGATCATGACCTGAGCTGAATACAGGCACTTAACCAACTGAGCCACCCAGGTGCTCCTTAAAAAAACATATTTTTAAAGATTGTATTTATTCACTTATTTGAGAGAAAGCACACAAGAAATGAGGAGCAGAGAGAGATAGGGAGACTCTGTGCTGAGTGTGGACCCAGATGTGGGGCTCAATCTCATGACTCAGAGATCATGACCTGAGCTGAAATCAAGAGTCAGATATATAACCTACTGAGATAACCAGGTGCCCCTTAAAAATATTAAAACAGGAAGGACAAACATTTATCAAAGTTCTTCAAAGTAATCTTGTGCCCGCCAGTTTTCCCTAATATCCCCTGTTTTGGATTATGAAAGGAGGGTTCAGTAATTTCAATTAAATAAACTGTACCGTTTACCCACCATGACACAAACACCTATAAGTGCTACCTAATAGAATATATTACCTATCTAGAAGACAGACATTGATATCTAACAAATTTCTTGAAAATATTTCAAGTGAATAAAAATAAGTCAATATTTACTGGGTAATACTTAAAGCAACAAAGGTATACACCAAAGAACTTTTAATAATTATTCATTTCCCCCACTTCTTTCTTCAGTTTTACTCATTTAATAATAGTTAAGCAAATGTGTTTCCTTAATCTTGGAAATCTTGCAGGTATATTCAGGAGGAATCTTTTTGTTACTTTTAAATTTTATTAATATGTTCTGGTAAGTTAATTGCAGTGCCACAGTGTAGTATTGAATACGTCATGGTGATCACAATAGAACCACAATGGAAACCTGGTATCCTTCAGGGAACATGATGTGGTTTTACTGTGACTTTGTAACAAGTGACAAAGAACAAACAAATCTCAAGCAAATCAATCACCAGTAACATTTTTTTTCACTTGACTGAGCTTTTGTCAATGTCACAAAATTGCAGAACATTGGAGATTTGGACTGCATAAAGCTGTAAGCATTCAGTTCCCCTTTTGTGATTTTTTCCCCCACCTCATTTTGTTGTATTTAAATGGACTATTTGAGTTTCCAGCTGGTGAGTATCCTACATGAGTGAAATTCTGATACGATGTTTTCAGAAGACTTAAAACAACTTCAGTGATTATTTAGGTTCAGCAGTTTGTGGCATAAGTTGAAGTTTATCACTGCCAACATTTCAAATGAGTGAAGTTCATTTAGGAGTGAAGAGGTCAGTAATTCAGAATGTTCTATTTCAGTTGGAATGTTCTATTTCAAAAGTAGATAGCAAAAGGAGTCCCTGTAGACTCTGTCATCAGGCACAAAGCACAGGATGGAAATTAGGAAGGCTGCAAATCTAAGAAGCAGTAGCATTTCCAAGAAGAGAGAAATAAAATAGAAATAATAGGTTGGTAGAAAGGATACTGTTTAGAGGTACCCAAGAGAAATCATCCTGGAGTTTTGAATGATGATCCTTTCATGAACTGCAGGAGGTTGAGTAATACACTTTCATTTGCCATTATAACCATACCGTGGAAAAGAAGTTTAAATTATTTTATTAGTTATTTTCCTAAATATTCCAAGGTAATCAAAGAATTTATATCAGTGATTTATTCTATAATTTAAAGATACAACAAGTGTTTATTACTAATTAGGGAATTAATAAGAGCACAGTCTCAAAGATGCTCTTAGGCTAAGGAAAAAAAGAGAGGGGCACACAAAAATAAACAATTGTGAGCTGGAGAAACATCATCTAGTGTATTATGTTTTATGCTTTAAATTATTTTAAGTAGTTTTGATTTTTCTGCTCAACAGTTCCATTTAGTCCTATCAAATTCTTTCATTATCCATAACTTTTTTCAAATAAAATAGATAATTCTACCACGATTTAGCATTTTACAACATATATATACTCAAGGATAACATTAATCAGACTCATAATTAAAATAAGATATGTATTATTTTCTTTGAATTATTTGTTTTTAAAGATTGTATTTGTCTTAGATGTAGAATCATAAGTTATACAGGTACCCTCCACACAGTTCCTATTTATCCACCTGATACAATTATTGATTCATAATATATTTTCTGTAAAGACAAAGCCACATTTCTGTTAATACAAATCATTCTAGGTTTTAGAAAACAGATCTGGGGAATTCTTTCATGATCATCTTATTTTCTTTCTGTTTACTATGAACAAAAGATTAACAGTGAAGTTGGTTTTTTTTAAGATTTTATTTATTTATTTGACAGATCACAAGTAGGCAGAGAGGCAGGCAAAGAGAGAGAAGAGAAAGCAGGCTCCTTGCTGAGCAGAGAGCCCGATGCAGGCCTTGATCCCAGGACCCTGAGATCATGACCTGAGCTGAAGGCAGAGGCTTTAATCCACTGAGCCACCCAGGCACCAAAAGTTTTAGCTGAAGAATTACTGGAGAAGGGTATAGCAATAATCATTAGAAGTACCTAAGATAGGCAACCTAAGTTAAACTATAACATTTATGCCAATTTTCTAGACTCTGGAAGATTTGAAAATCAATGACTTTTATATATTAAAGGCACTAAGAAATCTGTGATTATTCTGCAAATAAGTCATGATAACTCTAATTATAAATGTAACTGTAATAATTTGTATTTTCAAGGATTAACCCACTCAGAAAATTCTTGACATATTTCATATTTGTCTGATTTAGCACAGTTAGCCTATTGCTTAAGCATATTCCATGTTCATAAATGGCAGGATTTCTTTCTCATATTTGAGCAATATCCCATTATTTATATTTATCAAAACTTTTTAATCTATTCCTCTACTGACAGTCATTTAGGTTGTTTCCATATCTTGGCTATTGTGAATAATGCTGTAGTGAACATGCAAGTACAGTTCTCTCTTTGAACCCTTCATTTCCCTTGCATATATACCTGGAAATGGAATTGCTAGATCATACAATTCAATGATAAATAAAAGCTTAAAAATTTTACAAACTAAAAACTTAATTATTTAAAATAGTAGAGATATGGAAAGAATATGCATATAAAATTTTCACAATTGTGTTGAGAGGAAAACTTAAGGTTGTGTTAAGAAAAAATGTGGTTTTCCTCTAAGCATAGGAATATACATATACAAACTCATGTGTCTGTGTATATTTGTGTGCATGTCTATTGATTTACCCTTCAATTGATTTACCTTACCTGAATATATGCATAAACACATAAGCATATGTATATATACACATGAGTGTATATATTGTACATGCATGTACAAATGTTAGTTTTAATTTAAATATTTTAGTATGTATTTAGAGATTTTAACCTAAATTCTGAAATAGTTTGATATTTGCATATGTGGTATTTTAATATTAAGAATCACAGCTAGACTAATAGACAAATCATTTAACAAAATGTTCAATTAATCAGTCATAATTACTTTGAATTAACACTAATGAAATTAGGGTTATATAAAGAAAAAACATTATACAGTAATAAGTTTTAATTAATATGAATGGCTGAGTACTTAATGTTGTACGTTTTTATCAAAATGTTTTTCTAAACTGGGTGCAGTAAAACACAATAAGCCAAACCATCTTTTTCTTCACCATGATCATTGTGGGGGAAAAAAAAAATGTTTTCTTTTAGAAAAAGTGCATTTATTGCATCTTTGTTTATCTACATAGAGATAGCTATGTAAACGTTACTTCCTATATCCACCATCTTCACATCACTTTGAGCCAACTTTTTAATCAGGCCATTGCTGCAGGAACCAGCAGTTTGCATGAATCCATTGGTCATTTTTCTCAGTCCACATTGTATCTCTTGCTTACTTTTCCCCAGTATTTATCTGCCATCGCTGCATGATTTACCTGTAAGATTTTCCCAGCCATTCTAGTTCATGCACAAACTTGGAAAGGTAAAGTAGTTAATAGCACCTGGAGGAATACTTGATGATTTGGGAATAGAATTCTATGAAATATAAGTCTGTTTCTGTTAAAAATCCCGAGGCTGAACTGGTACCCACTTGAGGTACTTCCAGAGGATTCATGTCCTTCACGTTTCAACTACAGAAGTAGAATCATTAGGAAATAGATGAATGGGTGGATGGATGTATTCATAGATTTCTTATGAGGAATTAGCCTATGAAGTTGAGGGAGGTTTGCTAGGCAATTTCAAAATCCATAGGGTAGGCCATCAGAGAGGGCAAGTTTGAACTTCTTAGTCAGAAGCTGAACTGCTACTTATAGATGAATTTTTTTCTTTAAGAAAGGCTCAGTTCTGTTCTTAAGGCCTTTCTACTGACTCAATCTAGGGCACTCAGATGATCTAGAATAATACCCCTTACTTAGAATCAAGGGATAACTTAAAGTCAATTTTTATCATGAGACACCTGGGTGGCTCAGTCAGTTAAGCATGCAACTCTTGGTTTGAGCTCAGGTTGTGATCTCAGGGTCATGGAATCCAGCCCCAAGTCAGGTCCCACACATAGTGGGGTGTCTGCTTGAGATATTCTCTCTTCCTCTCTCTCTGCTCCCCCTTCCCCATGCTTGTGTGTACTCTCTCTTTAAAAAACAAAACAAAATAAAACAAACACAAACAGCAAAAATAAACAAAAAAACCCATTTTTTTAAAAAGTCAACTTTTTTAGATTTATTTGAGGGGATAGTAAGGGGGGGGCAATTGGAGAGGGAACCTTAAGCAGACTTCATGATGAGTATAGAGATGGTGTGAGGCTCAGTTCCATGACCCTGAAATCATGACCTGAGCTGAAACCACCAATCAGACATTCAACCAACTGTATCACCCTGGCACATCCCAAAATTCCATTTTAATTACATCTATAAAATATCTTCTGAGCAAAAAGTAAATCAATGTATGATTAAATAACTTAGGACTGTGGCCTGACAAAGTCAGCACATCAAATAGCCCATCACAGGGTTTGAGTCTTATTTGTCCAGAACAGAAGCCAGCACAATAAAACATCCTTGATTTGACTTTATTGTTTTACTCTTCCCTGACACCCTTGTCCTTGTCCCTAGGAGAACATCCTCACATAAGCTACCTGCGTGCTAATCCTTACTGTAAACTCTATTTTGGAACATAAACAATTGATATAAGATTATTGATATCATAGTGATCTTAGAAAGCAGATGCTCAATATGGCATTCTGGTGAGATATCACTCACAGGGAAAACAGCAATAAGGTCTCTGTTGATGTTAACAGTAGTAGTAATAATAACCCCTGGAATGCAGAAGAATTATCATTACTAAGAACCTCATTGGTGGAACATTTTGATGAGGTGTGTATTACTTTCTTGTGATGGTCATAAGAAATTACCACAAATTAGGTTACTCTTTATTCTTTCACAGTTCAGAGGCCAGAAGTCTGAAATCCAGGAGTTGGCAAGACTATGCTTCCTCCAGGGGCTTTAAGAGATAATCTATCCCATGTTTCTCTTCTAGGTTCTGGTGGCTTCTTCCAGAATGCAACAAGGTAGACTGTGAAACTTTGAATTATACTGTAGGGATTATACTTAAACATTTTGAGATAGTGAACATTATAAGGACTGGGGTTAATGGCTTGGAATTAATTTTAATAGGCCTAAAAGAAAATGATAGAGTCAGATTAACAAATTATCAATGGCACCCTAAGAATATCAGAATAACACCATGGGGACATTTTAAGAAACATGTTACCTACAACTGCAAAGTAGACTGTGCTGAAAAATAAGGATGGAATTTAATTTCAGTGGTGGCAGAGCTTCAGAGGACACCAAATGCACATTCTCAGAGAGCTATGCCAAAATCAGGACCCAGATAGGGAAAGAGTAGAATGCTGGTATATATGATGGTGAAATTTGTGTCAACATATCTGAGAATCTCGAACTCCTCATATTTCCACCCAATGGAAACAACTCCTTCCTTGTTGTGAGATAACAGCCTTCTCTTACTTGGAAACCATGCAGAAATCTCACTTTAGGCAATTGTCACAAAGATGTTCTATATCTACCTTAACATCTCAATTTCTGGGCTTCTCTTAATTTTGTCTTAAAACCAGTTAACAGGCTAAGGTTCCTACAAAGACTAATTTGTGAACAACTTCAATTTTATTAGATTCCCAGGAAAGGTTCAAAAGAAAAACATTTCTTCCAGGTAATAATAACATATTGGTAAGAACACAGGAAGATATTTAAGAAGATCAGGAGGATACAGTTGACAGTGGAAACTAATTTACCTTGCTGTTCCAATGGTATTGCCATGGAACTAGTTTACTTTGTACCAGTGGAATTGATAGTATTCTCAAAAAACAGAGACTAAGTTTTCACTCCATGGTAAGTGGAAAGATGGAAATACCCAAAATAGATTCTTAGAGTGGTATCCAGTCCTGACCTTTATGTTTCCAGAAGTGAATGAGCAACTAGTTTATTTAGTCTATCACAAGACACATCAACCACTATGCTATCATAGAAAACTCAGGCAAATATACACTTTCAGTCAGTGGTAGCTGAGTTAATAAAATTATAATCTGTAAAAATTAACCATATATTGTTATTTAATTTGAAATTGGTTTACTACCTCTGTGCGTGTGTTTATGTATATATATATTTTATTTTTCAGGCTGAAGGTTGTAGCGATGAGACCAGATATAGGGAGGTATTCTGGCAAACTAATATGTAGTACAATTCTGAAGACTTTGTACATTTTATACTTGTATGATTTCTGAAAAGTACAGTGACTTCTATATCTTTTTTTCCCAGTACCTCAAGGAGTTGGTTGACATCTGTAACGGAACTCATAAATCTTTTGTGGGTTTGGACACAGGCTCTTCCCCACATTTATTAATTTGTTTGCTTGTTCATTTATTATTTATTTTTCCATAACTCAGCAACCTTTTCCCTCCCCCACCCCACCCCCAGCAACCCTCAGTTTGTTTCCTGAGATTAAGAGTCTCTTATGGTTTGTCTCCTTACCCAGTCCCATCTTGTTTCAATTTTTTCCCTCACTACCCATCATGGCTCCCCACCCTGCCTCTCAAATTACTCATATCAGAGAGATGGTAGGATAATTGCATTTCTCTGACTGACTTATTTCACTCAGAATACCCTCCAATTCCAGGCACGTCATTGCAAATGGCAAGATTTCATTCTTTTGATGGCTGCATAATATTCCATTGTGTGTGTGTGTGTGTGTGTGTGTGTGTGTGTGTGTGTGGACGCGCGCACGTGCGCACGTGTGTATGTGTGTGTGTGCCACATCTTCTTTATCTATCTGTTGATGAACATCTAGGTTCTTTCCATAGTTTGGCTATCGTGGACGTTGTTGCTATAAACAATCAGGTGCATATGCCCCTTCGGATCACAAGTTTGTATCTTTAGGGTAAGTACCAAATAGTGTGATTGCTGAATCATAGGGGAGCTCTATTTTCAACTTTTTAAGGAACTTCCATACTGTTTTCCAGAGTGGCTGCACTAGCTTGCATTCCCACCAACAGTAGAGAAGGGTTCCCCTTTCCCCACATCCTCACCAACATCTGTCATTTCCTGATTTGTTAATTTTAGTCATTCTGACTTCAGTAAGGTGGTATCTCACTGTGGTTTTGATTTGTATTTCCCTGATTCTGAGGGATGTTGAGCACTTTTTCATGTGTCTCTTGGCCATTTGGATGTCTTCTCTGGCTATCTGTTCATGTCTTCTGCCCATTTCTTAATTGAATTATTGGCTCTTTGGATGTTGAGTTTGATAATTTCTTTATAGAGTTGGGATACTAGCCCTTTATCTAATATGTCATTTATAAATATCTTCTCCCTCTCTGTTGGCTGTCTTTTGGTTTTATCAACTGTTTCCTTTGCTGTGCAAAAGCTTTTGATCTTGATGAAATCCCAATAGTTCATTTTTGCCCTTGCTTCCTTTGCAGTTGGTGATGTTTCTAGGAAGAAGTTTCTGTGGCTGAGGTTGAAGAGATGGCTGCCTGTTTTCTCCTCAGGGATTGTGATGGATTCCTGTCTTACATTGATTTCTTTCATCCATTTTGACTCTATTTTGTATGTGGTGTAAGGAAATGGTCCAGGTTCATTCTTCTGCATGTGGCTATCCAATTTTCCCAACACCATTTGTTGAGAAGACTGTCTTTTTACCATTGAACATTCTCCGTGCTTTGTTGAAGATGAGTTGACCATAGAGTTGAGGGTCCCTTTCTGGGCTCTCTATTCTGTTCCATTGATCTATGTGTCTGTTTTTTTGTGCCAGTACCATATTGTCTTGTTGGTTACAGCTTTGTAATAGAGCTTGAAGCCTAGAATTCTGATGCTTCCTGCTTTGGTTTTCTTTTTCAACATTCCTCTTGCTATTCAGGGTGTTTTATGGTTCCATATCAATTTTAGGATTATTTGTTCCATTTCTTTGGAAAAAAAATGATGCTATTTTGTTAGGGATTGCATTAAATATGTAGATTGCTCTAGGTAGCATAGACATTTTCACATTATTTGTTCTTTCAGTCCATGAGCATGGAATGTTTTTCCATTTTTTTGTATCTTCCTCAATTTATTCCATGAGTACTTTATAGTTTTCTGAGTACAGATTCTTTGTCTCTTTGGTTAGGTTTATTCCTAAGTATATTATGCTTTGGGGTGCAATTGTAAAGGGAATCGACTCCTTAATTTCTCTTTCTTCTATCTTGTTGTTGGTGTATAGAAATGCAATTGAATTCTGTGCATTGATTTTATATCCCTATGTTTTTCTGAATTCCTGTCTGAGTTCTAACAGTTTTGGAGTAGAGTCTTTTGGGTTTTCCACATAAAGTATCACATTGTCTCCAAAGATAGACATTGACTTTTTAACAACAACAACAAAAATGCTGATAAAGTAATTTATTTGCTCAAAATTTACAAGAAAGAAAAATGAAAGATTTCAGTGCTTTAACTTTGCAAACTTAGAGGAAGATTATTGCTGATAAAACTCTCTTTTCCTAAATTTATAATGTATCTTAATCAGGTTTTTAGTTTTTCCTCAAAAATATGAAGCACATTAAAAGAAAAAAAGTCTAACTATAATTTTCTGAAAAAATTTTTCTATGAATGAATGCATTTATGCATATATTAATGAAAATTACCTAAGCTTTCAGTAAACACTGATAATTTTCATATTTGAAAACAATCTATACTGCATGGCATGTTAATTTTCATCATTAATGAAGAAAGTATTATACTCCAATTTTGTAATTAAATGAGTGGTATTTTAAATGTCAAATAATCTAAAAACATGAAATGCAGATTTTAAACAGAATATATTATCATAATGCAAGTAATTATTAACATAACTAAGTGGATTTGTTGATGTTTATTTAAAGTCCTTGCTTTAGTTGTTGAAAAGAATATTCTCTATAGGGATAGACAGGATTTTATGAAGTGGTTCATGAAAATCAAAGGTAAGGGCATTAATTTTCTTCTAAGAGATATGCCTCTCAGGATTATATACTTGCTTATTCTGAGTAGGTTTATGGTTTGCTACTATGATCCTGGGCTCTTCTAGTCTATAGGTCTTAGTGACCAAGGATGATGCCACTAGGGCAAACTAATAACTACCTCATTGCAGCCAGGGCTCCTCACTGGGCCATTGAAAACAGGGTAATATCTGTATGTAGTGATGGACCATGACTTGGAAAAATAAAGAGGATTGATTTATCCAATAAAGATCTAAATGAAACTTATAATTATGACACATTTGGTATCCCTTTGCTTAGAGGTATTGATTATCAGGAGGCAGAAGGCATTCCACACCTAACACAAGCAGGGCCACCAAAGTTCTGTATGTTACCCTTATATAAGAAAAACATTGTCTTCCTTCTCATTACAATATTACATAGACTTTGTTGGTAAGAATTAGAAGGAAAATGAGCAGTACCATCAGTTTGTAGTTCTGGATTCTGACAGCAATGGCTTCATGTTATTATTCCTGGACTAGTAGCAAATTGCAGTATTGTGTTTCTCTCACTAGAAAAGGAATTGATCTATATTTTTGTTGGTTTTAAGAAAAGTTGCAGTGCTCAGTGGAATGATTGCCTGGGTTTAGATGTATTAAAAGATATTTTGAATGCACAGTGGACCCAGGGTGCAATATAGGGTAACTTCTTTTTCTTTTTCTTTTTCTGTTTTAAAAACATTTTCTTCCAGGGTGCCTGGATGGCTCAGTTGGTTAAGTGACTGCCTTCGGCTCAGGTCATGATACTGGAGACCCAGGATCGAGTCCCACATTGGGCTCCCTGCTCATCGGGAAGCCTGCTTCTCCCTCTTTCACTCCCCATGCTTGTGTTCCCTCTCTGGCTGTGTTTCTCTCTGTCAAATAAATAAAATCTTAAAAAAAAAATTCTTTCAATGCAGGATCTTCTTTTCCTCTACTTTCTGTGATTTTTTTTTTAAGATTTTATTTATTTATTTGAGAGAGCAAATGAGCAAGAGATAGAGAACATGAGCAGGGGGAAGAGGCAAAGGGGAGGGAGAACAGACTCCCCACTGAGCAGGGAGCCTGATACAGGGCTTGATCCCAGGGCACAGGGATCATGACCTGAACTGAAGGCAGATGCTTAACCAATTGAGCCACGCAGGCACCCTTACTTTATGTGAATCTTAAGATCACAATGGAATTCCAAACTCAGAAATACATGTATGGGCCAGATTGGTCTACTTTCAGACTCTCACTAGGAATGTAAATGTTGACCAGAAAATTTGAGAGCATAATCTAATTTACTAAATAGAAGATCGAAGATTTTCTGCTGTTTTTGAAAGCACAGGTCTTTCCTGTTTCCTGGTCTTACTTGTAATTCCTTCAATCCTGTAATATGTTACTTCCTTCAATCCTGCATATGTTACTCCTCTTGAGTTATTAGTTTTGTGTTATAGAGCTAAATATTCACCTAATTTTGGTCCTTATTTCAAAACTATTGGCTTTGATTTTCAAAATCAGGAAGAAAAAGGAAAATGATTATAGGCATAAAAATTGAATAAACTTTTAAAACATTTAACATTTTTATTTAGTGTAGTATAAAATAGAAAAATTTTAATTAATGTATTATTTTTCAAGGATATCATTGCTTAGAATAAGGCTAAATAAGGAAAAAAACAAAATTAATATTACTCAATAAAAGTTTAAAAATACTCAGTAGTGTGCAAGTATGATAAAAAAAATACTTGTTAAAAGTGATTAAATAGAGGTGCCTCAGTGGCTCAGTCATTAAGTGTTTGTCTTCAGCTCAACAATAGGGAGCCTGGTTCTCCCTCTCTGTCCGCCCTTTCCCACCCCCATTCATGTGTTTTGTTATCTTTGTCTCTCTCAAATAAATACATTCTTTAAAAGGAACAATTAATTATGTAACACTTGAAGAATGCTAAGAAAATGAGCCAAATATAATAGCAAAATAGAAGATGATCAACTGGGTATGTTTGTATATATATGTGTGTATATAGAGTCGAGGCCATGACAAGAAGTATTTATAATAGCTACTTTTGATTTGAATTTATGAAGAATTTCTGTTTTCTTATTTATAATTTCTATATGTGCAAACATTTTTTTGAAGATTATTTTTATTTATTTATTTAGAGCATGAGTCGGAAGAGGGGCAGAGAGAAAGAATCTCAAGCAGATTCTACACTGAGCATGGAGCCTGAGGTAGGGCTGGATCTCACAGCCCTGAGATCATAACTTAAGCTGAAATCAAGAGTCTGATGCTCAACCTACTGAGTCACACAGGTGCTCCTGCAAAAACATTTCTAAGTATAAAATAAAAATCATACTATCATGTCTTGAAATTGTTAAATCAGAAACTATAAGGGAGCTTAGATTTTTCTTGTTTACTTGTATACACATATAGATAGATGATAAAGATTTACACACACTAGCAGAAACATCAGTGCTCTGAGTCAGATATCAGTGTTTTACTTATTCAAGCATCATAGGGGAAGAATGATATTCTAGTATTGGTTCTTAATATGTAGCACACCACAGGCAGCAGAAGGACAACCAGAAGGACAGTCTCTGTATATAATGGTTTTGCACTATAGGAGAAAGTTGTGTGGGCCTCAGCCTACTGATGGTGATATTCTCAGCTGGGAATGACTGAGGCACTTACCTGGACCCATATTTACTCATAGGGTGCCCCACAAATGTTCCCTCTGCACAACCCACCACCATGGTCAATTCCTTTTTTTCCCTATATGTATATGTGTA
>PITA01033039.1:0-13224 GCA_004023965.1 Spilogale gracilis | reverse complement strand
AGACCAGACCCGACCCGACCAGACCAGACCCAACCAGACCAGACCCGACCAGACCAGACCAGACCAGATCAGACTAGACCAGACCAGACCAGATAGATCTGACCAGTCCCAACCAGACCAGACCCGACCAGATCCGACCAGACTAGACCAGACCAGACTAGATCAGACCAGATGAGACTAGAACTCCCTCCATTCAGGCCTTAGGGCCTGCGCTAAGATCAGGATACCAGGACCAGATTGGACCCTGAAAACAGATCCTCAGGAGGCCAGAGGTCATAGAGGGATCCAACTCATAGATTTTTTTTTTTAATTTGGCCCACATAAGGTTGTTGTCCCCTTCATCATTATCACTGAATTACTGCTAATATTGAGAAATTCATTATTACCCGAAAGTCTAGATTTCCAACTTCTCAATAAAAAGGAAGGCCTGGCCGAACTGAGCCCACACTGCCCCATGAGCATGGGCCTCAGCTGCTCCTTGGGTGGTCCCCCTCCATTTTCATCACTCCCAGCTGTCTCGGAATGCTCTGGCTGTCTCAGAACATCAGACTTTGCTCTGTATTCCCTACCCCCCAGTGGGCCTGTGAGATGACGCTTCTTGTTGAAATCAGAAGATGAATGAGGGTCCTGGTCACTCCACTTTTGCCTCTCCTGCCGTGGTGTAGAGACAAATGCAGATGGATCATAAGAGGCAAGAACATAAGTATGGGCAGCAGCAAGTGTGAGCCCAGAACCCAGGCCAAAGCCCAAGGAAAGGCTCAGGGGCCAGGCAAGCCCAGGGCCCTAGATTCCACTGGCCCTTGCCTTCACCCCCGCCAAAGATGCAAGGCCAAGGTCATTCCCACATATATGACCATATGTCCAATCCTTCCACTGCTCAGAAACACTGATTCTCTCCTTCTCACAGAGCAAGACCAGAAGTCTGGGGAGTGTGTCGGACAAGATGGGGTTCTCCACCGACCAGACCACTCCTCGCAGAAAGGACTATGGTTGGCAGCTGTCACTTCATCAAATGCCCCTCACCAATCATGGAGTCAATCCCACTTCCTCCCACAAATGGCACCTGCTTGCTCACAACGACCCTGCGCCATGGAGGCACAAGATCCCTGCCCGCCCTGATGGTGGTCGGTTGCTACATATGCCATGGGGATTTTCCATCCGGAAAGGGTGCCAAGGCTGTCTGCAACCAAAGCCCCTTCCCTGGACCCACTGACAGCCGTCCCGGTTCCTTACGCTCAAGAACCGTCGCCTCGCCCCATGGCCTTCAGTGTCACGGCCACCAGGCATGAGACCACCAGGAGCGCCTCTCATTCTTTCTATCTATTCTTTGCAACCCTGCTGGTGACAGCCTCCCAGAGGGCAGGCGCTATCACTGCAGGTGTGAAAACAGCCTGAGAGGAGCTAAGGTTCCAGAGCACAGAGTCCAGAAGGAGCAAGGCCGGGCCTTTTTCCTGACCCTTAGGCAGTGTTGCCCCACAAGGCCCCAAGAGAGCACTCAGTCCCACGGGGCCCTGACCTTGTCAGAGAAGTTAGTTCATCTGTCCTTGAAGGCAGCCATCCAGTCAAGCAACACAAATATGAGAGCTGCATGCATGATTTCAAATTTTGGATAGCCACATTTTCTAAAAAGTGGACAGGTGAAACGCATTTTCAGAATAATTTGATTTTACTGACTATTCTAAAATACCATCTCTTCAGTATGCAATGCCTACCAAAATGACTAAGATATTTTACATTCTCTTCATGGTGTTAAGTCTTTGAATCCTGGCGTGATGGACACTCAGGGCACATCTCCCTTTGAACTGGCCGTGTCTCCAGAGCCCAGCTACGAGGTGCACGGGTGGCTGACCCAGCAGGTCCCGGGGGGCACGCCGCTGGAGGGGGCACCAGCGGACATTGGGCATTACCTACAGGCTGATGCCCCCTGGACACAGGGGGTGCTCAGTTCTCCCTTCCTACTTTTCCTCTCTGCTGTTCTTCTGAGGCTGTGTGATAGTAAGCACTAATTATTCTGAGGCTACAGGATTCTGGGTTCTGAGAGGCTGGGATCCTGCTGCCACTGATCAGCGGCTTTCTCTCTGGGTTTCCTCAGGCAGGGCCCATCCCCCTCCCAACAGGTACATACATTTGCATACAATTGAGCTGCTTTACAACCGGTTGCAAGCTGCTACAACCCCAGTTCTGCTGACAGGAGCTATTCCTTTTTCCTAAAGGAGCGAGACAGATTTCTTTCTTCTGAGTTATCTGGATGCCTTTGGGTGTTTGTGTTTGCAGGAGAACAGTGTGCCCCTCCCCACCGGGCGTGTGGAAGAGAATCTGGGCCACTCTTTGTTTCTAAACTGCCCAGTCAAGAGAATGAGGGACCCTGCTGACCCTGGGGTCCTTCTTGGGGTGGGAGCTGGGTCAGGGCAGGCAAGCTCCAACAGCTCCGGGGCCTTGGGGTTGGATCTGGCTTTGCCGGGGGAGGGTCCCTCCTCCCACCCAACTGCCATGCTCAGCCCTGGGCCACTGCCTGGAGCACAGGGCCCAGAGGACAAATTGCTAATTGGCCAGTAGAGTCCCAGGAGCAGCAAGGGCTCCCAAGGCACGGAGCCACGCCTGCCCCTTTATCTGTGCACATAACCCAAGCCTTGAATCCAACCTCCTCGCCCTACATCATCCCCCTTACCAGCTCTCCCCAAACTTCAGTCCCCGCAACTACTGGCAGTAGGATGCCTGCCAGGGCTCTGTACCTCTATCCATTCCCTTTGTTCTTGTTCTTGTTCTTGTTCTGTGGTGTACTGACCACAACTCTGCCTGACCAAAGAGTCAGGCTTCTGAGCCCTCGCCTAGCCCCATGCACACACTTCCCAGTAAAATTCCATCATAGTAAAAAACACCCTGCCACGTCAGCCTCATGAGAACCCTCCCTCCCGCCCCCAGCCCCCAGATCTGATCAGGTTCTTCTTCCAGAAACCCCTGCCAGGCTCCGTCTGCAATCCCCCACCACCCCCAGGGGCCTCACTTCAGCAAGAATCCCCACTTCTCCTGACACTTCCCCTTCCTCATTTCCCAACCAAGGACTGGCCCTGCTTCCTGTCTGTAAATCCCCACAGTCTCTCTCCTCCCACTGCAAAATCTCATCTCAGTGGCCCCCACACCTATTTCTGCACTCCTGAGTGAATTCTGTCTTACCGTATTTCACAAGCTGTATCAAACATTTCTGCTTCAACATGACCTCAATACTCCAAGGAACAATAGCCCTGAAATCCTACTTGCTAAAATCTAAGAGCAGGAAGGCACCACTGTTGAAAGGTATTTGGTACCCCAAACTGCCCCGAGTGTCAAGACCAGTGGGGCCTGGAGGCCAGGAGAAGCGTTCCTGGGGCAGCCGGCACGCAGCCCTGGGGTGCCCCACTGCAGAGAGCCTCACCAGCATTCCCTGCCGGGCTCTGGTCTCACCCACAGACCAGCCTCATTCTCGTCTTCCGGGCCCCTCTCAGATTCACAACTGCTAATTCCGGTGTCCTGTTTATTGCCTTCTCCCTCCCCAGCCCGACCCATCCAGGGTGTCCTAGAAGCAGGGCTGAGGGGGACTGAGGGACATGACTTCTGAGGGAGGGCTCTTATAAGAAAACGAGGGAGACAGGCAGGGTCAGCTGGCTGAGGGAAGAAGTGGACAGTCTCAGCTGGAGTCGATCCCCACAGAGATCCAGGGCAGGACCCCAGCACAAAGCTCTTCCTACACTTAGGGCTACCCTTGTGCATCCCCACAGTGGTCCAAGTCATTGGCCAGGGGGCTGCTGAGTTTCGGGGGGGAATGTGACAGAACTCCCCAACAAGCAGCTGCCGCTAACTCCAGGGCCATTGTCCTAAGGTGGGGGAAGGCATCACACTACATACTGGTGGACCCCATGGAGACCCTGCCCTGATTCCCCGCCTACACAGAATCCAAATGTGACCTTGGCCTCAGCTGTCCTCCAAATACACCCCAGACTCCAGGCCTGAGGTGTGGTCCATTGAACATCGACTAGACTTCTGTTTCCGACCAAGGAAGGGCAGGCTGGGGACAAGGCTTGGATAGACAAGGGGACTCAGGACAGGCAAATACAGAGGACAGCCTGGCCCAGGACAGGCGGCCGTCGCGGGATCGCTGAGCACGTGGTGAAGTATTCGACCCCGCTGGTATCTGAATTCGTGTGTTGGAAGAAAGCAGGCGGCACAGCTCGTGGTGGTGACCGAGATCTAGCGGAGATGTTGGTGTTGAGAATGGTCAAGGGCGGAGAGGAAACGCTAAAGCTGCCTGAGGATGGTCCCAGGCTTGTCCCACCTGCCCCTGGAGGACCCCATCACAAGCAGCGGCAGTTGGGGCCGCGTTGCACACACGGGGCCCCCGCCGCACCCCCTGTGGGGACGTCACAGCTGGGCCAGCGTCTGTGGGCCAGAGTGGGGCTATGCTGGGCACTGCAGGCAGCAAGGCCATGTAAAGATGAGCCTGGTGACAACCGAAAGAAGAATAAAACGAAAGAAAACCAACATTTCCATCAGGCAGTGACTGAACCATTTGGATTTCATGGAAAAAAGGTACCGGCCTTAAACAGAGGCGGTCTATGTTACTGTTTGAATTCTGTTCCTAGGTAAAAGTCATAATGACTGCATCCGTCATCAGCGTCATCAGTGACAAAATCCCCACTTGAACTTGCTGCAGGACATGCAGTAAGGGAAGTCAGCAGGTCACAAGGGACTCCCCCTGTGTGATTCCCCTTACATGAGGTTTCTGAGTCGCCTCCTAAGATTCCCAAGGACAGAAGGCAGAATGGGGGTGGGATGTAGGCGCCAGGGGCTGGGGGAGGCAAACGGGAGTTGGTGTTCCACGGGGGCAGGGTTTCAGCTGCAGAGGATGAGGCGTCGAGTCGGGGTGGCTGCACAACACGGGTGTCCCTGATGTCACATTTAAAAATGGTTAAAATGTTCAGTTGTATCTCGTGTGTCTTTTTATCCCAAGATTTTAAATTAAATTTTAAAATAATTTTAAAATATATATTTTTTAATTAAAAAGAGAGTTATTAGAAAGATCCAGGTATCTCATAAAAAGAGGGGTGGGGACACCTCAGGAACCGGGGCGCCCTGCCACTGGGACACCTCCACAAATTCCCATGTGAGTGCCTCCCTGGGGGGCTCCTGCTCCCTCGCTGGCTGCCGTGGGAGAAGCAGGGCCACTGGCCACTCCCGCTGTTCCCATTGAGTCTGAGTGAAAAACTTCCCCAGGCAGCTCTCCGGGCCAGCTCAGGCCAAGGACCCATCGTGGCACCCACCATGGCCAGCGTGGAGGGCTTGTATAAAAACGTGGCCACCTCTTTACAGCGGAGGGTGCCGAAGACCACAGTGACAAGACCTGCCGGGGCTCTTGGAAACAGGTGCACAGCAAGTACATAGGATTTGCATTTCCTTTAGCCTCACTCTGCAGCCTGCATGGACGTAAGCGCTAAGCATGAAGGACACAGATGTGTGTGCTCCGTGGGGCTGGAGCTGCCCCCTCTCTGGCCGTGGAAGTGGCCCAGCACTGAGCGCTGTGCCACGGCTGTCATGGATGACACTGCACGGTCCGTGCTCTCCCTTCCCGCGCTCTCCTCTCCAGAGTCATAAAGTCTGCCCACAGGCGTCGGCTCACCTTCCGGGGGGAGGACAGCGGGGCCTCATGAAATCAGGGGAGACATCCCCCAGCACCGTGCCTGCCCCCACCAAGTGTTGGACCTCCACCCTGCCGTTAAGTAATGGCTGGCATGGTAATTTGCATCACCACAGCAAGCTCCCCGCTAGAACAGGAGCCCTGGATTTGTCAAGTTTATCTCTCTATCCCACTCTTTCTATCTAGCCTCTAGGAGCTTGCTGTTACTTATAACTGCGGGCTGCTAAGATGTTTCTGCTCCCCTCCCCCTCCGCTCAGTATTTTTATCACCAACACAGTCCCTTTCTCAGGTGAAGGGCGTCCCTGCACAAGTCCAGCTCGCAGACCCACTTAAAGTCTTATAGAAATGTGAACAAGTTGCCAACATGTCAAAATGTGAGGTCTTTGTTTAAAAATCAGAGTTATCAATTTCTTTTGAAATATCTGTAGGTTTATCCCCTCCTGGGGTGACATTCCGGCCTCACCACAGTCGCCTGGAAACAGCAAGGGTTTCCCCATTTAGTCGGGTGTTTACCACAGTCCCCACTATTCCCTACAGTCTCCCCCACCCACGTCCTTCATCTGTGCCACCTATTGGCCTCTGTAGGCAATTAAGCTTTTAAGTTCTGAATTCAGGCATCATGTACCATTAAACACAGTGTTTGCATGTGTGTGGGTGTGCGTGTGTGTGTGCCCGTGCATGTCTCTGTGTCGGTGGGTAAGTGAAGTAGTCCCACATCAAGCTGTTATCCCCACTGAGCCCCAGTGTACGGAGTTTGTGATTGCATTTTGCAACTTAGCTCTCATCTGAGAAGGGAGAGTGGGCTGGTGGGTGAGAAAGACAAAGCTGGGGGCTGCAGGGGCTGGCATGATTCAAGGGCTTGTTTCGATGACCTTGAAAGAGAGCACGACATCCTCACCCCCCACCGCCCCCCACTCCCTACCTCCCAGTACAGGTCTGGTGCTCTCCCAAATGGCCGGATCCCGCCATCTCATCTCCTGCAGGGCAATCCTTTGCTCTGCAATTATCCTTTCTGTTTCCTGCACTAGCTTTCTCCAGCACCTGGAGCTCTGAGCACGTAGCTTCCCCACTCTGGTCTCAGTTTCCCATCTATAGCGTGAGAGGAGTGACCTAGCTGGTTCTTGGGGGAAGCCATCCATCTCAAAAACATCCCCAGGCAAGGGAATACTTTGGGAAGAAATGACTTAACCAGCACATTTAAAATCTGCGGTTCCGTTGAGTAGGGAACAGGAGCAGATGGCTCCTCTCTAGGCGATCCTCTGCCCCCGCCCCAGGATTCCCAGCCCTGGGTTCTGACACACCAGGGGGCCTCCAATTATCTCCAGAGAGTTTGCAAAATTGGAACAGGAGAATTCCTGGCGCAACATGACTTCTAATTCACTCTGATTATAAAACGCATGCATCTGCCCCTCCTCTGTGGGTGTGCTGGGGTCTCAGCTGAAGTGGTCTGCCCCCCTCGGGCCCACCCGGGGATATCGGGAGTCAGGGGCATGGGGACAACCCCGCCTTCTCGTCTCGGACTCGCACGGGCCCGGCCCTGGGCTGCCAGAGTCTTCCTGGGGTGCCACAGCCCCACCCACATCGAAGGGATTCTCAGATCAAATGGGAATCAAAGTCATCTGCTCAGCCAACCCCTGTCCCCAGAGGGCTTTCCATATTCTTTTAGGAGAGTCACTCAGGTTACCTGCCTAATTACCTGCCTTCCTCAGCTCAGTGCCACCCCTCAAGGTGTCTGGGTATCTCTAGGTAGACTTACAACCCCAGAGTCCAACACGGATTCTCTTTTTTTTTTTTTTTTTAAGATTTTATTTATTTGACAGAGAGAAACACAGTGAGAGAGGGAACACAAGCAGGGGGAGTGAGAGAGGGAGAAGCAGGCTTCCCGCCGAAGCAGGGAGCCCGATGTGGGACTCGATCTCGGGTCTCCAGGATCATGACCTGAGCTGAAGGCAGTCGCTTAACCAACTGAGCCACCCAGGCGCCCCAACACGGATTCTCTTAAATGGCCCCACAGCCCCGCCTTGAGAGCTGGTCCTGAATGTTCTTCAGGGTCTTCCCAGGCCTCTTCCAGTGTCCATCCACCTCCCATTACCCTCAGCTGCCAGCTGGGGTCCTGGCTCAAATGGCCATCTGCCACCTGCTTTGCACAGGCTTGGTCCTGCACCAGTCCCCTCCCACCAGGTGATGCTAACTCCCTACACCTGCTCAGTCACTGGCCAGACCCATGTCCCTTCCTGTAAATGGCCTCCTCTCAGTTCCCAGAAGCTGGACGGCAGCTGAGGAACTATCCTGGTGGGAGGGTGGGGTCAGGAGGACAGGCAACTCTGTGCTCGGGAATGGAGAACCAGGATGAAGCGAAGGCTACTCGGCAAGGCAGGCACGTCCACAAGGCAGTCAAAGACAGGGCAGTGGCAGCTTGATGCCAGCAGCAGACACCGGCTCTGGGAACCCACTGTCAGGGCTCATGGCCCAGGCAGAACTGACCCAGCCCAGTTCCTGACCCCTGCCTGTTCAGACTGTTCCATACCCCTG
Organism: Spilogale gracilis; assembly: GCA_004023965.1. Taxonomy (NCBI): domain Eukaryota; kingdom Metazoa; phylum Chordata; class Mammalia; order Carnivora; family Mephitidae; genus Spilogale; species Spilogale gracilis. The sequence goes on along the minus strand of PITA01033039.1, from coordinate 5,023 downwards.
ATCTCAGTGACCAGTAGAGCATTATCACACTTAGCCCACTGAGAATCCTCTCTAGGACTCTAATGGTAGTTATTGGGAATGAGAGACCTTTTCTCTTTTGGAAGAGTATCACCCTGAAGTTACCAGTCTTTCCCTTGGCTACTACATGGGGAAAGCCTGCCTGAGAATGAATCTGAGCCAGAAGAAAGCAGAGCCAAGAGGTGGAGAGACATTATTTGAACACCTGGATCCAGCCATGCCTGAAGCCAAAACCATCCTGGACTTTTGGTTACATGAGCCAGTAAGTTTTCATTTTTGTTACAGCTAGTTTAAACATTCTGTCACCATCCAAATAGCTCTAAAAAAATACAGGTTTTATTCCAGAAACTGATCAGTAAGTAAATGCAAATCAAAACTATGTAGAATAGTGGTGAACACAGAAATAGTGTACTACCCAGCAATTCTGGTTCCTAGAGCAGTCAGGTTGCCTGGGGCTAGGGAAGGAGAATGGGGAGTTCATGTTTATGGGGACTGAGTTTCAGTTTTGCAGGATGAAAAAAGTTCTGGAATTGGTTACACAACAGTGTGAATGTGCTTAACTACATACACTTAAAAATTGTTAAGATGGTAATTTTATGCTATGTATATTTTACCATAATTAAAAATTTTGAAAAAAAAATCATTAGACAGTGAGTGTACTTTTTTGAGATAAACCTAAGGATAAAAAGAACTATACAAGATAAAGTAAAAATAATATAAACAAATTTATAGTAAAAAAAAAAATCGCCTACCATAGGGCTGCAGCTCTGGTTCTTTGTTGATAGAAGGCTGGGGGGGGGGGGAGAGCACAGAATTGATAAACCTCCACGCCGCTAGGCTCCTATGGCACAGGAGGAGGGGGACCTCAGACAGAGGAGCGGGGCTCTTCAGGGGGTAAGCAGTCAGTGTGCGTGTGTGCAGGACCAGCCCCCCCCCCCAGCCCCAGGTCCTCGCAGAGGGTGGGACGAGGGCACCCGGAGCCACGCTCTGGAAGGTTGAATGACTTTCCCAAGGTCACACAGTCAGGAAGTCATAGGTTCGGAGTCTGATCTCAGCCTCTGTGCTGTGTTGCCCCAAAGGATACAGGCTCTGGTTTGGGGAGGAAGGACCAGGGATGTCCCACCAGCATGGGTCTCGTGTTGTTTTGTCTACAGCCTTGTGGCACAGCCATGCAGACAGCCCTGCGCTGACCAGCAGGGCTCCCAGGCATGCCGATCAGGAAGAGAAGCTGGAGTAACCACGAGGAGGTGGGTTGCAAGAAAGAGCAACTCCGGGACTCAGGGAGTTCTCTTCATAGCCAATGGATTAGAAAATAAGAGCGCAGTAACCCTGGTCCAAACTGTGACCCTCCGTGAAGTCACAGACCCCACACCCACCCGAGGAGGGTCAGCTGGCCATCCCCAGCCAGCCCAGCTCTGCTCACCAGGCTGACAGGTATCCTCGGAGCAGCGCTTTGCTTTTCACTAAAGCTGCCAAGCTTGGGGTGTGGCCAGGGAGGTCAGTGCCTCTGAGGTTCCCAGGCAGGCAGCAAGTAAATCTCTCTTCTGTTGTTTTTCGAGGCTCTTTGAGACAAAGAGAGCCACAAAGCAGCACTAGGAGGTAACCTTCCCTCCCACCAAACTGGGAAGTGGTGTGTAAGACAGGGAGGGGACAGCTCAGGGTGACCCACTCTTATCCATGGCAGGGCTGAGCTGTTGGGCCCCAGCCCCCACCCATCCTAAGATGCTGGAGTGGAAAAGTCTTGGGGTCTGGCAGGAGTTCAGAGAGCCTTAACCCGAAGCCCAAGCCAAGAGCTCATCCTCAGAGTTAGGATGGCAAGCGGCTGTCCTGGAGTAGGCTAGGGTCTAGGGTCCATTAAGTTGGGAGGGAGGGGACCTGCTCTCCCTGGCCTCAGCCTTGGGTATTCAGGGTGGGTGGTGACCGTAGTGCTGGGCGGGGTTGCTTGGGTCAGAAGTGGTGCTTGGAGAGCCTGATCCTCCACTCGCTGCCCCTTAACCTTGTGGGAGCAGATGTACTGAGGCTTCACTCATTGCCTCTCACATCGGCACCCTGGCCAGCCTCAGGGCCCCGCTGCAGCTGAAAACATGGTCTGGTCCTCCTCACTCTGAAATGAAACAAGATTTCATTTCTTCATTTAGTCCTAAAAAGAAAAAGCACACATTTCTTTTCAGTTCATTATACACACACACGTACACACATGGATGCACACACACACAACACACACACTGGCCTCAGGGCCTTTGCATATGCTATTCCCTCTGCCTGGAGCTCCTTTCCCTGACACTTCGCCTCAGATCTCTGCTAAAATATTACCTCCTTTAGAAAATCTTCCATGACCACCTCTCCCCAAGACACGGAAAGGTCTCCCTTAACAAGCTCTAATAGCATCAATCCTTCCGGCACTTAATAATAATTGTGAACATTTTTTAGACATTGACAGCTTATCAGTCACTGGTTTAAGTTCCCTACAGGGATCATCTAACTAATTAACTCCTCACAATGAACATTACGGTAGCAGATTGTGTCTTCCAATGGACGTCACACCAACATAGCCCGCCTTACAAGGTGACATCGACACGCGACTGCCTAAACAGTCAAACAATGGAAGACAACAGAAGCGACTCGCTACGTCTTCCAAAGCTAGGTCCTAAAAGGCAATGTGGCTCATGTGGCTTCCACCTGGCACTCTCTGTCGCCCTTGGACACTTACCCTTGGAACCCAGCCACCTTGTCACAGGAAGCCCAGGCCATATGGAGGAGGAGAAGTGGCAGGTAGGTATTTTGGCTGAAAGCCCCAGCAAGGCCAGCACCAAGCACCCAGTGGGTTCTTACAGATTATTTTGGCTCAGATAGCAGGCATTGTGCCCCCAGAGAACACACACTTTGGGAACCAGTGAGTGACAGGGGCCAAGTTGGGGGAAAGAGCAAAATGGCAAAAGGGTGCCTAGAAGGGGGAGGGGCTGGACCTGTCCAAAGGGATGCTGGGCGTCAGGAGGGGTCCCAGGTACAGAAAGGGGCAGGGCCCAAGTGCCGGCCATGGAGCGGGTACAGTGTGAGGGATGGAGAAGGAGGAAGAGGGTGCACGAGAGGTGAAGGGGCTGAGGATATTGGGATCTGTTGGAAATTATTGCAAGACTTTTCACAGAGTGAATCTGAGACCATCGTGATGAAGAAGGCTGAAGGTGACACTATTGGAATGTGACATTTTTAACACGGATCAAACTCTCAAGTCAAAGAAATGAAACACTAATTGTAGAATGTCAAACACCCCTTTGAGGAGCTTCTGGGCAGGGAGTTCTGCCAAGAATCCTAGAAAGCACGTAATGGCCCAATTCACACAAAGTGCCCCTCAGTCGTGTCTGTGGATTCCTTAGCACTGCTCTCAGCGAGAGATGGGCCCTGTGTCCCAACCCTGGCTGGGCTGAGGAAAGGCTCAACCAACAGAGTGCAAGAAGGGTGTTGCGGCTGAGTCCAGGTCAGGAGAGGCTTGGAGTGTTGGCTCTCAGAGCCCCGAAGCTCTATGGGAGAGTCTGAGGTCACCACACGGTGAGGGACTCAGGGCCCCATGAAGTGGCCCCACAGGCAACCCTGGTCCACAAGTGTCCCCCACCAAAATGTGTGTGTGAAGAAGCCTCCAGATGTGTCCCTCCAGGTTCAAACTTTGCAGCTGAGGCCAGACATCGTGGGGCATGTGCCTCGTGTGCCCTTCCTGCGTTTAGATCCAGACTCTGGGAGCATGCTAAGATGGATTTACACCCTAATATTTGGGGTGGTTGGTCGTGCAGTAATAGCAACCTGAAAAGGAACAGATCTGTCCTCAATCAGATACAAGAGCTGTTGAGAAGAGACCACATGAGCCCCAGAGGGGGACAAAGCTGGGCTGACCTGTGCCTGGGAGCAGAGGGGAAGGAAGCTATTAGCGTCTTCCCTCTTCCTCCTGGGAGCCCCAAGGGGAGAGTAGTGTGAGCTACGCCCCCAGCTGTCGGGACCAAAGTCAGCCTGCTGTGGCATTTCATCCAAGTCTTCTGCGAGCCCCTGTGGTGGTCCCTGCATGGGCGGGTTGCTGACTCAAGCGCTCACTGGCCCCACTCCACAGATGGGGAAGCTGAGGATGGGACATGCCCAGGGCCACATGGCTGGACACGGTGGGGCTGAGGTCAGAGCCCTGGGCCCACCTCTACTGGCCTCAGCCTCCAGTGACACAATTGCTGCCTTTGGAAGAGTAGCTGCCCATGAGTGTGGCCCTGCCCAGCCACACCCCCTTTGCTCCCTCACCACCCGAGCCCCTTCTCCCTTCCTCTCCCTTGCCCCAAACTTCTGCTACTTCTGCTGCCTGGGGATCCCGTCGCCCCTGTGCAGGGAGCCTTCTTGGCCTGCAGGCTGCGTCAGGTCGCAGCAAGGACCACTTCCCACTGTGGGTTCTAATAATTTGTGTACATTCGTGTGTTCCTCACCCTTCCCCACCGGCCCAGGCATTCCTTGAAGGCAGCGGTGGAACCCTGTGTCCACCTCTATGTCCATAGCCCAGCCTGGAGCTTGGCACAGAGCAGGTAGTAGGGAGAATGAGCCAGAGACCCCAGTGGACCATGGGCCAGACACTGGGGTCAGACACTGCCTGCAGGACATAGCAAAAGCTAAGGCCCATCACAGATATAGCTTGCAGGACCTCCAGAGGCACAGTGAAGATTCAGAGTGAGATAGAAACTCAGGGGCTTCTAGGAGGTCATTAATCAATGCAAATGATCCCACTCCCATGCCAAGAGTGAGGACAATATGTGGACAAGCAGAAGGACCCGCAGAAGAACCCCACAGAAACAAGGAGGCAAGATGTCAGCTGCAAGAGGCCATGGGAGCTGTCAGGAGAGGGTGCTGGCAGCCAGCAGGCGGGGTACATGGGCTTAGCCTCTCATCCCTGGGCCAGGACTAAAGCCAGCAGGAAGGGGACATGGGCTCAGCCTCTCATCTCTGGGCCAGGACTAAAGCCAGCAGGAAGGGGACATGGGCT
>PITA01033038.1:0-13228 GCA_004023965.1 Spilogale gracilis | reverse complement strand
TTGCTGCGATGAACATTGGGGTACATATGGCCCTTCTTTTCACTACATCTGTATCTTTGGGGTAAATGCCCAGTAGTGCAATTGCAGGGTCATAGGGTAGCTCTATTTTTAATTTTTTAAGGAATCTCCACACTGTTTTCCAAAGCGGCTGCACCAGTTTACATTCCCACCAATAGTGTAAGAGGGTTCCCCTTTCTCCACAGCCTCTCCAACACTTGTTGTTTGCTGACTTGTTAATTTTGGCCATTCTGACTGGTGGTATCTCAGTGTGGTTTTGATTTGAATTTCCCTGATAGCTAGTGACGCTGAACATTTTTTCATGTGTCTATTAGCCGTTTGTATGTCTTCTATGGAGAAGTGCCTCTTCATGTCTCTTGCCCATTTTTTGATGTGTTCATCTTCTTTTTGGATGTTGAGTTTGAGTAGTTCTTTATAGATCTTGGATACCAGCCCTTTGTCTGTAGTGTCATTTGCAAATATCTTCTCCCATTCTGTGGGTTGCCCTTTGTTTTGTTGACTGTTTCCTTTGCTGTACAGAAGCTTTTTATTTTGATGAAGTCCCAGAAGTTCATTTTTGCTTTTGTCTCCTTTGCCTTTGGAGACGTGTCTTGAAAGAAGTTGCTGTGGCCGATATCAAAGAGGTTACTGCCTATGTTCTTTTCCAAGATTTTGATGGATTCCTGCCTCACGTTGAGGTCTTTCATCCATTTCGAGTTTGCCTTTGTGTGTGGTGTGAGAGAATGGTCTAGTTTCATTCTTCTCTACATAGCTGTCCAATTTTCCCAGCACCATTTATTGAGGAGATTGTCTTTTTTCCACTGGATATTTTTTCCTGCTTTGTCAAAGATGATTTGCCCATAGATTTGTGGGTCCATATCTGGACTCTCCACTCTGTTCCATTGGTCTATTTCTCTATTTTTGTGCCAATACCACGCTGTCTTGGTAATCACAGCTTTGTAATAAAGGCTGAAGTCAGGTAATGAGATGCCCCCAGCTTTGCTTTTCTTCTTCAGCAATTCCTTAGCGATTACTTTTTAATATAATTATTGTCTAAGAACTTGAAAGAGTTCTTTCACCTACCGTTAACTCTGATTAAAACCTTCCAATAGCTTCCCAAGAACCTTAGGCCAAAAATAAAACCTTTCACACACAGCTTACAAGGTTCTGGGTGACCTGGCCTTGCCAATCTCTCTCCAGCTCATCTCACCACTTCCCTGAGATGCTCTGCTCTCCAGCCATTCTGCCTGCTTTCAGTTCCTGGCATACGCCATGCTCTCTCTTGCCACCAAGCCTCTGGACCTGCCACTCGCTGACGGGCATGGCCTTCTCTTATTCTGCTCTCAGCTAGTACTCGTTTTTTGCTCTCATTTGCTCTCAAACATCATTTCTTTTCTTTTTTTTAAGATTTTATTTATTTGACAGAGAGAAACTCAGCTAGAGAGGGAACACAAGCAGAGGGAGTGAGAGAGGGAGAAGCAGGCTTCCCGCCGAGCAGGGAGCCCGATGCGGGGCTCCATCCTGGGTCTCCGGGATCGTGACCTGAGTCGAAGGCAGTCGCTCAACCAACTGAGCCACCCAGGCACCCCAAGGAAATGTCTCTTGAAGAAATGATGTTTGAGGAGCGCCTGGGTGGCTCAGTTGGTTGAGCGACTGCCTTCGACTCAGGTCACGATCCCGGAGACCCAGGATGGAGCCCCGCATCGGGCTCCCTGCTCGGCGGGAAGCCTGCTTCTCCCTCTCTCACTCCCTCTGCTTGTGTTCCCTCTCTAGCTGAGTTTCTCTCTGTCAAATAAATAAAATCTTAAAAAAAAATAAAAAGAGACACTTCACCTTTAGGTTAGACTGGGTTTCTGTTACACTTTTCTCTGCACCATGGCTTCTTTCCTTCACATCACCTCTCTTGGGTTTAATTAATATATATTAATATAGAATTGTGAACACAGACTTTGTGTTTATCATTAACTATCCATTTATATATATTTTATACACTCTTTTTTAAGATTTTATTTATTTGACAGAGAGAAACACAGCCAGAGAGGGAACACAAGCAGGGGGCGTGAGAGAGGGAGGAGGAGGCTTCCCACCGAGCAGGGAGCCCGATGTGGGACTCGATCCCAAGTCTCCAGGATCATGACCTGAGCCGAAGGCAGTCACTTAACCAACTGAGCCACCCAGGCGCCCCTTTATACACTCTTCATTTCATTATTATCGATCTCTCCTACCAGACAGCACTTTCAACGAGAGTAGGTGGCCTCCAGGTATCCACAGCTGTTGCTCAGTACCTACTTGAATGTCATGATCATGTGTGTATTTGAAAAAGAACTGAAGCATGAGAAGGAATTTGAGGGGAAAACACTGGAGGCAGGAAGACCAAAAGATGGTGGCCTCTATCAGGGTCATTGGAATGGTGATAATTCCATTCCTAGATAGATACATACATATATATATATATATGAAAACGTCCACACAAAAACTTACACCCAAATGTCCAAACAAATGGATGTGACATATTCATACAACCGAATAGGATTTGGCCACACAAAGGAATGAATATTGGTACACGCCACAGCACGGGTAACCCTGGAAACATGCTACATTAAAGGGGCCAGTCGTGAGGGACCACATATTTTATTAGTTCATTTATATGAAATGTCTAGAATAAGTAATCTAGAGAGAAAATAGATTAGTAGTTGTCTAGGGCTAGAAAGAATGGGGAGTTTGGGGGTGATAGCTAAAGGGTACAGGGTTAATTTTGGGGTGATGAAATATTCTAAACTTAATTGTGGTAATAACTGCACAACTCTGTCAATATATTAAAAATCGTTTACACTTTATTTTTATTTATTTATTTATTTATTTTAAAAAAAAGATTTTATTTATTTATTTGACAGAGAGAAACACAGCCAGAGAGGGAACACAAGCAGGGGGAGTGAGAGAGGGAGAAGCAGCCTCCTGCAGAGCAGGGAGCCCAATGCGGGGCTCGATCCTAGGTTTCCGGGATCATGACCTGAGCCGAAGGCAGTCGCTTAACCAACTGAGCCACCCAGGCGCCCCCATTTATACTTTAAATGGATGAGTTGTAGCTGTATGTGAATTATATCTCAAGAAAGCTGTTACTAAAAAGAACAAAAACTATGGCACTGACCGTTATCAACAATAGCCAAACTATGGAAAGAGCTCAAATGTCCATCAACTGATGAATGGATAAAGAAGCCAATGGAAAAGAATGAAATCTTGCCATTTGCAAAAATGCAGACGGAGCTAGAGTGTATGATGCTAAACAAAGTCAGTCAGTCAGAGAAAGAAAATACCATATGACCTCACTCATATGTGGAATTTAAGAAACAAAACAGATGAACATATGGAAAGGAAAAAAAAAAAGAGGGAAGGAAGCAAACCATAAGAGATTCTTAAGTAGAGAGAACAAACTGAAGGTAGAAGGAGGGAGGAGTGTGGGGGGTGGGCATTAAGGAAGACACTCATTATGATGAGCACCTGGTGTTATATGTAACTGATGAATCACTAAATTCTACTCCTGAAACCACTATTATACTATATGTTAACTAACCAGAATGAATTTATTTATTTGAGAGAAAGAGAGAGAGAGATAGCAATCAAGTGGGAAGGACAGAGGGAGAGGGAGAAGCAAACTCCCCACTGAGCAGGGAGCCCCATATAGGCCTGATCCCAGGACCCTGGGATCATGACCTGAGCTCAAGGCCAGCACTTAATTGACTGAGGCACCCAGAATTTAAATAAAAATTGGAAACAAAGAAATACTAAATGAATTTTGCAAGGTTGCCTCAACAATGTGAATATATACAAGGGTACCTAGGTGCCTCAGTTGGTTAAATGCCCACCTCTTGATTTCAGCTCAGGTCATGATCTCGGGGTCCTAGGATTGAGCCCCATATAGGGCTTTGTGCTCAGTGGGGAGTCTGCTTCTCCCTCTTACTCTCCCTCTGTGCTCTCTCTCTCTCCTCTCAAATAAATCAATAAAATCTAAAAACAAACAAACAAACAAAAAACTACAGACTCAACAAACATATGAAGACACTTTACCTCACTAGCAAAATATAAAATTAAAATGATGATTAACAATTATTCACAAAAATCAGATATCCAGTATGTTGACAAGGTTAAGAAGAAATAGGTTTTTTGTTTTGTTTTGTTTTAAGGTTTTATTTATTTATTTGACAGAAAGAAAGGTCACAAGTAGGCAGAGAGAGAGGAGGAAGCAGGCTCCCTGCTGAGCAGAAAGCCCAATGTGGGCCTTGATCCCAGGACCCCAAGACCATGACCTGAGTTGAAGGCAGAGGCTTAACCCTCTGAGCCACCCAGGCGCCCTTGTTTTGTTTTGGTTTTTTTAGGTATCAGCTTTTTGAGGTATCATTCACATATCATTCCCCTTCCCCAACCCTGGGAAACCACTAATCTGTTTCTTTGGATTTGTTTATTCAGAATCAAGCACTCTTACAGAAAGTAAATGGGTGTATTAACTGGTATATTTTCTGTAAGACATGTCCTTTGACCCCCACAACACTAATTCAAGCAATCTTCTCTTCAGAAAGAATAGCATGAGCACATAAACATAAAAGTACAAGGATGAATGCTGAAGCCCAGTATGGAATAAGCCTAAATGACCATCAAAAAATAAAAAGTAGGGCGCCTGGGTGGCTCAGTTGGTTGAGCGACTGCCTTCGGCTCAGGTCATGATCCCGAAGACCCAGGATCGAATCCCACATCGGGCTCCCTGCTCAGCAGGAAGCCTGCTTCTCCCTCTTTCACTCCCCCTGCTTGTGTTCCCTCTCTGGCTGTGCTTCTCTCTGTCAAATAAATAAAATCTTAAAAAAAAAAAAAAGTAAAGAGTAAATAAACTTGTTGAAACATACACAGGTTCTCAGCAGAAGTAAGAAAGAAGACAAGACATGCCACCATTCTGAGGTGGTGGAATAAAACCAAGCCCATGGGAGTGAAATTCTATTCCTGATTGGAGAATGAAGCCTAAGTTTTTGTCCTCAACCCAAGCAAAGTTCTCTACCCTCTCCCATAACCATACCTTAGCAGACAGGAAAATGGATAGAAAGCCCCATCTAAGCACTCAAAGGTAGGCTGGAGTGGAAGATAACAGGTTCCATGTGGAAAGGCTGGCAAGGAGAGGTACCTAGCCTAAACTATGTCATAGCAAATATGAAGTCTGACAGAACTATCCACATCAAGCATGAACGAGATAAAAAGAAATAACAAAGCAACAATGCAACATATGACAGTATATAAAAATAAAAGGAACAAAGAAGGCAGAGACAAAGAATCCAACCTAGAAGAAAGCATAAGCCAAGAAAGAGAATAATACTTTCTAAGAGTGGTTTAAGAAATAAGACAAAGAATTTAACAAAATAAAACTCAAAAGATGAGATAAAACATGAGATTGAGAAGAAAAAGGGAGCTCGACATATTAAGACAAAAATAGAACAGAAGTAATACCATTATGCATCTAATACTTAAACATTAAAAGCATCAAAAAAAGCAAGGAGAAAAAAGGTAAAAACTGAACTACTATTACGTTGGAAAATCTTGACTTAATCCATATATGCATTAGAAGAAAACACGAAAACAAACTGAAGACACAAAGGGAGGACAGTTATCCACAATATAAGTAAAAATTAAAGCTCGGGCGCCTGGGTGGCTCAGTGGGTTAAAGCCTCTAGGGACGCCTGGGTGGCTCAGTTGGTTAAGCAACTGCCTTCGGCTCAGGTCATGATCCCGGAGACCGGGGATCGAGTCCCACATCGGGCTCCCTGCTCGGCGGGAGGCCTGCTTCTCCCTCTCTCACTCCCCCTGCTTGTGTTCCCTCTCACGCTGTGTTTCTCGCTGTCAAATAAATAAAATCTTTAAAAAAAAAAAAAAAAAAAAAAAAAAAAAAGCCTCTGCCTTCAGCTCAGGTCATGATCCCAGGGTCCTGGGATCGAGGCCCATGTTGGACTCTGCTCACCAGGAAGCCTGTTTCCTCCTCTCTCTCTGCCTGCCTCTCTGTCTACTTGTGAACTCTCTTTCTGTCAGATAAATAAATAAATAATCTTAAAAAAAATTTAAAGCTCAAGTGAAATAAAAAATAGAGCATTAAGAAATAGAAACTGGGGGTGCCTGGGTGGCTCAGTTGGTTAAGTGACTGCCTTCGGCTCAGGTCATTATCCTGCAGGCCCAGGATCGAGCCCCGCATCGGGCTCCCTGCTCGGCGGGAAGCCTGCTTCTCCCTCTCTCACTCCCCCTGCTTGTGTTCCCTCTCTGGCTGTGTTTCTCTCTGTCAAATAAATAAATAAAATCTTTAAAAAAAAATAGAATCTGGGGGTGCCTGGGTGGCTCACTTGGTTAAGCCACTGCCTTCAGCTCAGATCATGATCCTGGAGTCCTGGGATCGAGTCCGCATCGGGCTCCCAGCTCCACAGGGAGTCTGCTTCTCCCTCTGACATTTTCCCCTCTCATTCTCTCTCTCACTCACTCTCTCTCAAATAAATAAATTATATTAAAAAAAAACAAAAACAGAATCTGCAGACTGAAAGGCATACCATATACCAGGGGAAAAAAAGGTAATAACAACTGCATAGCCTAGGTAAAGTCCCTGAACTTGAAACATAACCAAAGAATTTTTCTTTTTAATCCACAGAAGCTATTCAAGTTTTATCAACTATCTAAATGATGTCCTTATTAGCAAAAGGATCTAGTCCAGGATCACTTGTTATATTTAACTATTAAATCTCTCAAGACTCCTTAAATATAGAACAGTCTCTCAGTGTACACAACTTTTTAATTTCATGCTTAAGATTTGAAGAGCAGAGGTCACTTGGGACTCCTGCGTGGCACAGTCAGTTAAGCGTCTCACTCCTGATTTCAGCTCAGGTCATGATCTCAGAGATCCTGGGATCAAGCCCCATGTTGGGCTCCATGCTCAGCAGTGAGTCTGATCTCTCCCTGGCTCATTCTCTCTCTCTCTCTCTCAAGTAAGATGGAGGGAGGGAGGAGGGAGGAAAAAGGGAGGGAGGGAAGAATGGAGGAAGGAAGAGGAGCGCCTGGGTGGCTCAGTCGTTAAGTGTCTGCCTTCAGCTCAGGTCATGATCCGGGAGTCCCAGAATTGAGGAGTCTCAAAATCGAGCCCTGCATCAGGCTTCCTGCCGAGCAGGAAGCCTGATTCTCCCTCTCTCACTCCCCCTGCTTGTGTTCCCTCTCTAACTTTTTGCTCTGTCAAACACATAAATAAAATCTTTTTTAAAAAAAGAAAGAGGAGGGGGGCGCCTGGGTGGCTCAGTTGGTAGAGCGACTGCCTTCGGCTCAGGTCATGATCCTGGAGACCCGGGATCGAGCCCCACATCGGACTTTCTGCTCAGCGGGAAGCCTGCTTCTCCCTCTCTCACTACCTCTGCGCTTCCCTCTCTGGCTGTGTTTCTCTCTGTCAAATAAATAAAAATCTTAAAAAAAAAAAAAGTCTTGAAAGAAAGAAGGAAGGAAGGAAGGAAGGAAGGAAGGAAGGAAGGAAGGAAGGAAGGAGGGAGGGAAGGAGAAAAGAAAGAAATTAGAGGTCCTTATTTTGTAGAATGTCCCTTCCTTTGCCTGAGGCTTTTTCACAATTAGATATAGATTATGCATCCTGGGCAAAGGTATAATATTAGAGATGCTGTGTTCTCATTGCATCCCATCAGGCAATGCACATTTTCTATTTGTTCCATTGCTGGTAATGTTAACCTTAATCATTGCAGTAAGGTGCTGGCTGCCAGGTTCCTCTAGTATAAAGTTGCCTCTGCTCCAATATTTTATAATTAGTAATTATGTTGTGGGTAGGAACTTTAACCCCATAAATAACTTGTTACTCTGCAAACTTTCACCCATTTCAGCATCTGTGGTAAACTGAATGCCCCCCTCCCCCAAGCCCACCAAAAAAACCCACTTCCTAACCCCTGGAACCTGTGAATGGGACAAGGGACTTTGCAAATGTGTTTAAGGAGTGAAATGTCCAGATTAACCTGGATCCTCTGCTGAGCCCTAAAAGCAACCACACGTATCCCTGTAAGAGGGAGGCAGATCTGACTCGGACAGGAGGCAATGGGACTGTGGAGGCAGAGACTGGACCGATGTGAAAAGCCAAGAAATGCTAACAACTACCAGAAGGTAGAAGAGGGAAAGAATGGATCCTTCTCTAGAGCTTCCAGAGGGAGGACGCCACTGTCAACACCATGATCTCAGCCCAGTGAACTGACTTCAACTTCTGATCTCCAGGCGAATGATTTCTGTTGATTTAAGCCACCAAGTTTGGCACACTTGGGTGGCTCAGTCAGTTAAGCATCTGCCTTTGACTCAGGTCATGATCCCAGAGTTCTGGGATGGAGTCTCTCACTGGGGCTCCTTGCTCAGTAGGGAGCCTGCTTTTCCCTCTCCTGTTCCCTCTGCTTGTGCATTCTGTCAAATAAATAAAATCTTTAAAACAACAACAACAACAAACCACCAAGTTTACTGTAATTTCTTAGAGCAGCCACAGCAGCCACTGACGTTTCCTGCATAAAACTAATCCCGTGTTAGTTACCAAAGGGTGATTTTTCTACTTCCATCATTCCTTCTACATTTGTTAGATGGCACTCTATTTTAAGAAAAGTCTTTCTCTTCCCCCATTTTATTCATTGATTCAGTACAGACTTATGAACTATTGGTTTTTTTAAGATTTTAATTTATTTATTTGACAGAGAGGAACACAGCAAGAGAGGGAACACAAGCACAGGGAGTGAGAGAGGGAGAAGCAGGCTTCCCACTGAGCAGGAACCCTGATGCAGGGCTCTATCCCAGGACCCCGGGATCATGATCTGAACCAAAGGCAGATACTTCATGACTGAGCCACCCAGGCACCCCATGGACTCCTATTGTATTTAACAGGCTATAATCTGTTCCCATTTTTATTGTGGTTTATAAATTGCCTTAGATTTGTTAAGTGTAAGATCTGCAATCCAGTTTCTCTGTCTTTTTGATAGGGTCCCATCTCCCTTTGAGCACTTCCTTACCATCTGACACATTAAGATATTCCAAGCTCATCTTTTAATTTCCAAGCCTGTAACAAGCCATCCTCCAAGAAGCCCTGGTTCCTTTTAGTGTGAAATGGCATTCAGAAACCAAGATCTGAGGCGCCTGGATGGCTCAGTGGGTTAAAGCCTCTGCCTTCGGCTCAGGTCATCCTGGGATCGAGGCCTGCATCGGGCTCTCTGCTCAGCGGGGAGCCTGCTTCCTCCTCTCTCTCTGCCTACTTGTGATCTCTTTCTCTGTCAAATAAATGAATAAAAATCTTAAAAAAAAAAAAGAAAAAAGAAACCAAGATCTGGTGCTAAGTGGGCTCATAGCTGTTGGGGTGTTGCCTCTCAGTAGACAGATCTAGGGAATTCTCACACACACACACACATACACACACACACACACACACACACCCACATAAGGTATGTATACACCAACCAGATCTGAACAGGCATCTTTCCAAAGACAACATAACAGCTAGCTAACAGGTGCATGAAAAGATATTCTACACCATGAATCAGGGAAATGCAAATCAAAACCACAATCACGTCACATCTGTTAGAATGGCTATTATTCAAAAGACCAGAAATAACACATGTTGGGAAGGATATGGAGAAAAAGGAACCCTTGTGCACTGTTGGTAGAAATGTAAATTGGTGAAGTCGCTTTGGAAAACAGTATAGAGATTCCTCAAAAAGTTAAAAATCAAACTACCATATGATCCAGCAATTCCACTTCTGGGTATTCATCTGAAGAAAATAAAAGTACTAACTGGAAAAGATATATGTGCTCCCATGTTCACTGCAGCAGTTTTTACAAAAGTCAGCATATGGAAACAATGTAAGTGTCCACCAACAGATAAATGGATAAAGGAACTGTGACACAGGGCCCATGAGTGGCTCAGATGGTTGAGTGTCTGCCTTTGGCTCAGGTCATGATCATAGGTCCTGGGATCGAGCCCTGCATGGGATCAAGCTGGGAGTCAGCTTCTCCTTCTCCCTCTGCCCTTCACACCCTGCTCATGGCACACTCTCTTTAAATCTTTAAAAATAAGAAATAGACACACACAGAGAATATTATTCAGCTATAAAAAAGAATGGAGTCTTGCCATTTGTGAAAACACAGATAGACTTCCAGGGCGTTACACTAAGTCAGACAGAGAAGGGCAATTACCCTCTCATCTCTCTTAAACGTGGAAATAAATAATAAGCTCATAGATACAGAGAACAAACACACTAGTGGTTGTTAAAGGCAAGGAGTAGGCGGTGGGAGAAATGGGAGAACTATTTTTATTTAGTTTAAATAAATTGAGTTAAAATAAGATACAATAAAACAAGAGGGAAAAAAAAAAAAAAAAAAGAACTATTTATTTATTTATTTTAGTAGGCTCCACATCCAGCATGGAGCCCAGCACAGGGCTCAAACTCACAACCCTGAGATTAAGACCTGAGCTGAGACCAAGAGTCAGACACTCAGGGCGCCTGGGTGGCTCAGTGGGTTAAAGCCTCTGCCTTCGGCTCAGGTCATGATCTCAGGGTCCTGGGATCAAGGCCCGCATCAGGCTCCCTGCTAAGTGGAGCCTGCCTCTCTGCCTATTTGTGATCTCTTTGTCAAATAAATAAATAAATTCTTAAAAAAAAAAACAAAACAAAAAAACAAACTAAATGTTTACATCTCTATCTATCAAAAACCTTGAGTTCACTCTGAAACCTTCAGTTCTAATCCAGAATCACAGATTTCTCCCTTGGCTAGCTCCCATCGCCTTCACCTATATTTATTAGATCAATTCCCCCCATAGGTAACCAATCTCCTGTCACCACCTGCCACTGCTACCCAGAGGGACACTCTCCTCCAAATGCTCAAATTCCAAACTTAGTTCTAAGACCACCACCACCCTATTACAAGGAAGCACCCTCCTCTCCTCCAACAACCTGCTGCTGTGCCGGATCCCCACACCCCCAGATGCCTTCATCCCTTGCTCAGGGTCCAACAGCCACACAGACTCTTGCCGCACCCGACTCAGGGTCTGACAACCCATTCTGGATCGCAGCCGCCCTCTCCTCACGTGTTCTCCTTACTTGCTCTCCAATCCCCTGTCCAGCCCACGAAGATACCTTCCTCACTGTGGGCTAACACCTGGCTCCATGCCATCACCACCGCCACCACCATCCCTCCCTTGTAAACATCTGCCTCGCCTGGCCCCACCTAATGGCTGTGGACTGAATTATTCAGGAAGGAAGAGAGCAATAACAATGTACATATTGTCATTCTGCTATCAAAATTATTTCCATCTCTCCACCAATTATTGATAAATATGCACTGTGAGATTTCTGGAATGATGCTCACTAAATCATAATATGGTTATTTCCGGGTTGTATGAATTTTAGACAATCTTTTTTTCTATTCTTTGTACCTTTGGTTGCACTGCAATGATTCTGTGTGTCATTTTTATTAAAATAATATTTTCTAAAAATTTGAATACACAAAGAGTCTACAAATATATTCTAAGAAGCACTGGTGAAAAATTAAATAGTGAAATACGATATAATATTAAGTGTTAACTAAATTATGATAAATCTATACAATGACATATTAATATATGGCATAAAAGGGGGATGCCTGGGTGGCTCAGTTGGTTAGGCATCTTCCTTTGGCTCAGGTTATGATCCCAGGGTCCTAGGATCGAACCCCATACTGGGTTCCTTGCTCAGTGGGGAGTCTGCTTCTTCCTCTGCCTGCTATCCCCCTCCTCCAAATTATATATGTGTATGACACAGAAGTTTATCTAGGAACATATAAAAATGACCACTATTTAAAAAAAAAGATTATAAAGCCATATGATGATTTTTTTTTAAGATTTTATTTATTTATCGACAGAGATCACAGTAGGCAGAGAGGCAGGCAGAGAGAGAGGAGAAAGCAGGCTCCCTGCTGAGCAGAGAGCCCGACGCGGGCCTCAATCCCAGGATCCTGAGATCATGACTTGAGCCGAAGGCAGAGGCTTTAACCCACTGAGCCACCCAGGCACCCAAGATTTTATTTCTTTATTTGACAGAGAGAAACACAGCCAGAGAGGGAACACAAGCATGCGGAGTGAGAGAGGGCGAAGCAGGCCTCCCGCTGAGCAGGCAGCCCAATGAGGGGCTCAAGCCCTGAACTCCAGGACCATGACCTGAGCCGAAGGCAATGCCTAATGACTGAGCCACCCAGGCGCCCCTGTTTTGTTTTGTATTTTTTAAAGTAAGCTCCACACCCAATGTGGGGCTAGAACTCACAACCCAAAGTTGCATGCTTTACTGACTGAGCCAGCCCCTGTTCATTTGAGTTTTATAATTTAAGTATATATTACTTGCATAATAAAAGTAGTTTTATAAAACAGAATGACAAGAATACAAAATTCTATCAGAGTGAAGATCCTACTAGATGGTATAGAGAACTAAGTAGCTGTCAACCTAGAATGTGACACCTCGTTAAACTCATTCAACTGAGAATGAAACAGGCATTTAAAAAATTTTTTTAAAAAGATTTTATTTATTTGACACAGAGAGAGAGAGAGAGAGAGAGCTATCACAACAGGCAGAGAGAGGAGGAAGCAGGCTCCCCGCTGAGCAGAGAGCTCGATGCAGGACTTGATCCCAGGATGCTGGGATCATGACCTGAGCTGAAGGCAGAGGCTTTAACCCACTGAGCCACTCAGGTGCCCAGAAATAGGCATTTTTAGATGACAGATTTTTATCATTCACAAATCTTCCCTATAAGAGCTGCTAGAAGATATTCTTCAGGAAAATAAGAAGTGAACTAAAAAGGAAGGAGTGTGATGAAGGAGACAAAGGGAAACTAACTATGGGTAAGTCTAAGTAATGGCTGTGAGAATACACTAATTCAAGGAAATAAAAAGGTGAGCTAAAATGCTGTATCTACACCATTTTGAGGACTTTGTTTTATTTAAGAGGATGGTAAAAATACAGACCTATTTTAGAATATCTGGGCGCCTGAGTGGCTCAGTGGGTTAAAGCCTCTGCCTTCAGCTCAGGTCATGATCTCAGGGTCCTGGGACCGAGGCCCACATCGGGCTCTCTGCTCAGCAGGGAGCCTGCTTCCTCCTCTCTCTCTCTGCCTACCTCTCTGTCTACTTGTGATGATCTCTCTGTCAAATAAATAACTAAAATAAAATAAAAAAAAA
>PITA01033037.1:0-13211 GCA_004023965.1 Spilogale gracilis | reverse complement strand
AGGTCAGAAATCTAAAATAGTTCCACTGGAATGTGTTCCTTCTGGAGGCTCTATGGAATTCCACTCTTTGTCTTTACCGGCTTCTCGAGGTCTCCCACTTTCCTTGGCTCATGGCCCTTTCCTCCGTCTTGAAACCAGCATCAGAGCCTCTTCTCTCCTCTGATCTGCTTCCATGGACACCTTGCCTTTCTACAGTCCTGACCCTCCTGCCTCCCCCACAAGGATTTTTGAATTACATTTGGCCACTCTTTATCATATAAGGTAACAAATTCACAGGTTTGGGAGCATTAGGACAATGGAATTAGGATGTGAAAAATTGGTAGGGAGGGAATGATTCAACCTACTATAGTTGTAACCAAAAATTCCATTCAAAACGCAAAGCAATAACATTTTTCATCCATTAAATTGACAACAGTAGAGAAAATTGATATGCTCCCAGTGTATTGGAGCACCAACTGGCATCAATTTTCTGAAAGGCAATAGAATGTACATACCACCACATGTTACTATATATCACTGAATATCAAAGAACTTAAAATGTTATTACCCCTGACCAGAAATTTAGTTCATTGAGAGGTTGTCATAAGGTAATCACCAGAGACATTAACAAAGGATGTTAACTTCATAGACAACAACCTAAATTGTTTCCATAAACTATGGTATTGCCATCTTCTAACACTCAATGCTATTGGAGCACCATTCAAAATGTAAGGGAAAATCATATTACAGAGAAATATTTAAAGATATGGGAAATGTTATTTTATATGAGAAAGACTATAAATCAAAAAATATATATTTCCATTTTATAAAGAATATTAGTAAATCAAACTGGGGATAGTTTTTATTTTTTGTATAATTCCCAGATTTGTGCCAATGAACATATAATACTATTGTAATGGTACCAATGTTATTTCTAAAAAGATACCTTGTCCTTCAGCTAGATACCAAGCAGGGAGAGCTCCAATATTGTGAGGCTCCAGAGAAAAGGATGACATCATCTCCTGGGGGCTGGCCAGTCTTGGAGTTCTCTAATTTTCCTTACTATCAGTAAAATATATGACAGTTCATGAAGATAGAGTACCAGAAATCAGGAAAACACAGTGCAAAGACAAAGAGCCTTGCATCAACAAACGAAATTGGAAAGTCAGCTCAACTTTTAATAGGTTGTGTAACCTTGAGCAATTTATTTAATTTATCAGAGCCTTGATTCATCATCTGCAAAGTGATGCCGGTGATTCTTACCTTCCTGGATTGTCATGAAGAATAAATGAAATCATGTAGAATTGGGGTCATAAGCACAGGTGCCTTAGGGTCAGGGAACTGGGACTCAGAGCCTGGGTTTTCCCTTAAAACTAATAACCTGAATGGGATCAGGATGTTCTAACCCTTTTTGTCTCTGTCTCTTCATATATAATGGAGTTAATAACACCTAAAACTTAAATGCTATAAAGCACTTTACAGTTTAACACAATGCCCAGGCTCCCATATATGGTGAAGAAGTGATAACTAATAGAAAAGGTACTCACTAAATTATAATGTTTTTGTTATTTCCAGTGATTACAATATTACACAAGCATGTTCTGACACTCCTTGGTTATCATCTTGAGGACAAAAATCAGGATATTCTTCTCTCTGTTGCTACAATTTGGAATAGCTAAACAGCCAAACCTTCATCTTGGCCAGATGCCAAGTTTGAAAAAAATGCATCTTTCACGCTCTTTATGACTCCTTTCTCTGTATCACTGAGGATGGGGATGCTTTGGATAAATGTTCCTACGTTGACTACCCATGGTAATGAGCCCCCAGAATTGTTCATGGAGATCTTTGCAGGAATTCCTTAGATTTCATTTTATTTTTTAAACAACAAAGTCTCAAATCTTCTTATGTAGAGCCCCTACTGTGTGAAATCTTTTTACTGAATATTGGGATGGGGATCTTAAAAAAAAAAAAAAAAAAGATAAATCACATATGGCTACACCCAAGGAACATCAAGTCTATTGAAGGAGAAAAAATCCATACAAATGCAAATTACTTAGGAACATATACATATAAAGACCCAAAACAGGGGCGCCTGGGTGGCTCAGTTGGTAGAGCGACTGCTTTCAGCTCAGGTCATGATCCTGGGAGACCCAGGATCAAGTCCCACATCGGGCTTCCCGCTCAGCGGAAGGCCTGCTTCTCCCTCTCTCAGTCCCTCTGCTTGTGTTCCCTCTCTCTCTGTGTTTCTCTCTGTCAAATAAATAAATAAAATCTTTAAAAAAAAATAAAGACCCAAAACAGGATTATGGACACAATATATTGATGCTTCAGGAAAAATGGAATAAAAAATGATGCCCTAATTACATTAGATTTAGGGAACACTTTCAATATCCCTGGTTAAAGGACCTAATTAAAAACTTGGATCCAAGTCTTTCTGCCAGGCATTTGAACTCAGTCTCTAGACATGAGACACTGAAGTTATGTGAATGAAATTCTCTTTTCTAGATTTATCTGTGACATCTTACACTGCTGACCACTTCCTTCCTCTATAAATTCTCTACTTCTGTGAATTTTGTAACACCATTAATACACATTCAACTGCCACTTTGCTGGAAATCTCTTCTCAATATCTAGTTCATCCTTCTCTACTTATTCCCTTAATGTTGGTGTTCCGCAAAGTCCCATACCTCTCGACCTATGTGCTCCCTCAAGGAGAGCATCTTTCTACCAACATCAATACTTGTGATCCCACATTTACATCATTGACCTGTTCTTTGACTCACACTCCAGACCCTGTATTATTTTTGCCTTGTTGACATCTCCAACTGAAGTCACCATGGATCTAAAACTCAGCTTGTCCAAGACACAATGAATCACTCATCATTCTTTCCCAAACCTATCTTCCTATTTTAGGATCTTGGTTATTGACTTCATCGACCACACAGTCATATAACCCAGAATCTTAGGAGTCACTGTAGATTTCTCCTTCTTCTGTACCATCCACAACTTAAAATGCAATCACTTTTTCAATGTACCTTCTTCTCTATTTTATCTCAAAATACCCGTTCTCTTCTTCATTCTCACACACTGGCAAGAGTAATTTTTGTAAAGTCCAAACTTAACCATAAGTCATCCCTAATTTATCCCTATAGAGAATTTGGCAATAGCTCCCCTCTATGTCCAAGATGAAAATCCAAACCACCTGTAGTAATATGGAAAGTCATTTCACCAGTTCATCTCCTCCATCATACTCCCTCCCATGCTCTCTCATACAACTTACTGTTTGGAACTACAAAACATTTACTAAAATTCCACAAAGCTGTTTGGTTTTCTCGGACTAGAATGCCTTTTCCCAGTTTCTTTCACCTGTCCAATTCTCCCTGTTTATCTACTTGGTTTTTTTTGTTTGTTTGGTTTTTTTTTTTGAGACACAGAGAGAGGGAGGTGAGCAGAGGGAGGGAGAGAGAGAATCTTAGGCAGACTTCATGCCCAGCGTGTATCCTGATGTGGGGCTTGATCTCACAATCCTGATGTCATGGCCTAATCTGAAATCAAGAGTTGGATGCTCAACCGACTGAGCCACCCAGGTTCCCATCAACTTGGCTCATTCTGAATGGTTTTTTCAAAAGTCATCTCAGCTGCCATTTCCTCTTGTGAAGCTTTTTCTAACCATTCTAGACTGAGATAAAAGTCCCTTCTTTGGGGGCGCTTGGGTGGCTCAGTTGGTTAAGCGACTGCCTTCGGCTCAGGTCATGATCCCGGAGACCTGGGATCGACTCCCACATCGGGCTCCCTGCTCAACGGGAAGCCTGCTTCTTCCTCTCTCACTCCCCCTGCTTGTGTTCCTTCTCTGGCTATGTTTCTCTCTGTCAAATAAATAAAATCTTTAAAAAAAAAAAAAGTCCCTTCTTTGCTCCAATAAAAATAAATAAATTTTAAAAAAAGGGAAGAGATTATTCCAAGACTCCTCAGGATTAAAAAAATGGCTGCATAATATGGACTCTGGAATGATGTCCATTAATTTTAATGCATTACCCATGATCAGATACTACAAAAAGTCTTTGGAAACTGAAGATTAAATCCTGCAGGAAGCACTTAAAAAAAAAAAAGTCCCTTCTTTGAACAAAGAATAAAGCCCACCTCTAAACCACATACATTTGCAAAGGCTAGAACAGCACTGCCCAACAAAATTTTCTGCTATGATGAAAATGTTCTATATCTGCCCTATCTAAAACAATAGCCACTAACCACGTTTGGCTATTGAGCACCTGAAATGCAACAGGTGTGACTAAATCAGAATTTTTATTTTATTTTATTTTATTTTATTTTACATTTAAGTGGCCACTTGTCTCACACAGTGTGAGTCTAGAGGTTAACTAGGTACTTGTAGTCTACATGCAAACCCAGATACTTTGATAAAAGCTTCAGCCACACTTTCTTGGATCAACATTTTCTTATTGTTTAGGCCTCTCAGGAAGACTTTGCAGAGGATCAGATAAAATATTTAAATCAGAAACCCTTACCCTCTGGGGAGAATTTCTCTCTTGTGGATCTCAGCTGTACACTTTTCCTGAGAGTGTGCACACTTAAGCCAGAACTTCAGACTCAGGATCTGATGTTAGGTTTAGAAAGAACTTTAGTTACCATCTAGCTCAGTGTGCTTATTTAACTGTCAAAAAGTTGTGCTCTGAATTATTGTCCTCTTGTCACTTGAAGTGGCTTGAAATGTTCTAAACGTCCATGAAAAGTTGGGGAGTCCTTGGGGAAATGCTGCCTGGGGATCTGAGGACTCTGGAGAAGACAGCTTGGGCCAGTTTCAAGCTGACAGACAAGAGTCATCTCTTCCCCACTGCTGGAGGCAGCAGACTGCAGGACCAGAGACAAGTCCCTGTCTCCAGGCCTTGGCAACCTCAAAATACAAAGGCATAAAATCATATCACATTTGACGTTTCCTCTAACTCTAAAACTTTGCCAATATCTGGGGTCCATCCCCATCTGCATTTAAGCTGCATTTTCTCTTTGACTCAAAGTGGACCTCCTTTCCAGATGGGTTGTGCGTTGGAAAGAACAGATGATCTGGAAACAGAAAGATCTAAGTTTGACGCCTGCTCTCCACTTCCTAGATGTATGATATTTGCCATATTCCTAGCTTCATTTGCATTGTCTCTAACATGGGATACTCACACTGCTGGAAGAAGCAAAGAACACATGGCATGCACCGTCCATAGAGTAGCATGAGACACACAGTAAGCACTAAATAAATATAGCTAATTATAATTAGTGTTGTGGGCAAACCATCTAAATTACCCTCCTGCTACACTAAGTTCTAGTTTTCTTTTGTTATATATTTAATACCTAAAAAGTCTAATACAATCAAACTTGATTATCACTTTGTTTCCAATTTTAAGAGATCCTACCTCTGTGTATTTGTAAGGAGAAATGGAGATGAGTTCTGCCTATTAATCCACAAAACCACAGACAACCAGCACCCTGGATCTTTACTCTCGTTCCACCACTCACCAGCAGGATACTTCGTTCAGAACAGCCCCTCTAGAGTGACCTTCAATTCCATTCACACTTCTTAAAACATTCATCCTTCCAAACACTATCTGTGCAGTCTAGACCAATTTTCAAATTGTCCTTCAAGGATGAACAAGGGCATGTACAAAACAGGGACTGATCTTGGAGGAAGAGAATGGCTGCTTATCTGACTCTTCCAAGAAGGGGTGGGTCAACCCCCTGCTTCCTGTCTCCTAAAATTATAAGTCATGGTGAGATTCGACATTTAATCCTTATTCTGAACTAAGCATAGCATTACACTCAAGAAAGAGACCTGGGTCACATCAGCAAAGCAGAAGAGTGTGAGGTCTGTCTCACTTTGAATGTCAGAGCATGATGGAAATAGTAAGGATAAACGAGAAAGCATGGGGTGCAAAGGGTCAGGCCTGAAAACCACTGTTGGACATTCATGAGAATTCTCTCACTGCCCCTCTAACAAGGTTAAAAGTGGGATACTCACAAAACCTAAGAAAGTGGTCTCTGTTCAGCTGTCATGATTCTCCCAATTTGAGTAGTTTCCCCAGAAAAGGAAGATTCTAATAAACAGAAGCCTGGGACTCTGGGAAAAATGAGCCTCTCTTCTCTGGCAGACCACTGAAGAACCAGGAGGTACAGGAACTCTACCAAGAGAACCAGAACACTCAGTGCTGTTGGGTGGAGGATGATTGTAAAATAATGTTGTGGAGTGAAACGGGGCAATCTTTGCACCTAGGTCTAAAATAGCCATAGAAACCTGAGCTACATCCAGAGTAAAGAGGCTGACTTGCTCCTACCCAATGCCAAATAGTGTATTCCCTGTGCTACTGACTTCTGATGGAGATTTTCAGATAGCTTTTTCATCCACAGCCTCCCCGACCCTACACTAGAGTAGCTGGTCCCTCCACCTGCCCCAGCTATAACCCATACGTATACTGACTGCATCCATGGCCCAAGTACAGCTAGGAAACCTAAGTCACGCTGATTCCCAACCTCCCCTCCAGGCCTTTGTCTGCGTCCAGCAGTAGCCTCCGCCCTCCTAAATCTCAGTTTGCTGTCCTGGTACCACCTCACAGCCCAAGAGATAGAAGTTCAAAGCCAAGATTTCTTCTGTCATCAAATTCAGATAAAGCAAAAAGCATTAATTAGATTGTATTCCAAACACTGGTTTCAATAGTTTGTGATAGATTTAGTACTCCTGGAAATGAGAAGCTAGCAACAACAGCAGGTCAGGCCTAGGAGAGCCATCCCTGAGCATGGACTCTTGCCCATTGGCGCTGCCAAGACTGTTAGCACACAACACCCTTGACCCCTCTACCTCATCTCCCAAGATGTCTATCTCAGTCCTGACCCTCAACACATCTGGCTGTGATCTGAGTGCCCTGGACTTTCTGAGAACAGTGATCAGAAGAAGGGAACAAGTTGTCCAGCAGTTCCATGGCAGGCAAGGGTTTTGGCCTTTGGCGACTACCTTGGATGGTTGAAAGATTTAAAGATTTTTTAACCCAAGTGTACCGCTCTGACTTTCCCAGTTTCTTGGAACCCCTGATCTCAGCAGCCTGATCTCTGGTTTCCATCCCCCAACACTCCAATAATACTGTTCTTTCCAAGGTCATGGACAACCTCATTCTGAATAAATCTCAAGGCAATTTTTCTGGGACTCCTCCTCCACCACACCCTTGTCCTTAAGTCTCTCTTGTCTTCTCTTCAAGATTTTGAGCTCTATTCTCTTGACTTGTTACCTTTCTGCCAACAGTTTTGTCCTTATTGCTTCCTTTTTTCCCTGATACTTTTGTGCTATGGATGCCCCCTAAATGTTAACTTCCTCTTACTCCTACCTCTTAGCCACCCTCTTCCCTTTCTTCTCTTTATCTTATTCCTCCTCCTCCACTTCTCCTCCTTCTTCTCCTCCTCCTTCTCCTTCTTCTCCTTTTCTGTACATGCACACCCTCAGCATCACTTCTGCTGCAAGACCACTTAGAACTCCCTAGGGGAACTTTTTTCCCCAGCCATCCACAGCTCTGGACAATGGAAGAACCCTCTCTGCATTGGCCATTAGGACTACCAATCCTGGCCCACCCACACTTAGAACAGGGCAAATTAGGAGAAAGAGAAAATGCCTTTGCTTGCAGATCAGTGATCATACCTCTACAATGCTATTTCCTCAAAACCAGAACTCATTGTTTGGTTTCAAAATGAAGTTCAGAGCCTGGTTCACTTGAAAACAAAGATACTTCCTATCTTTTAGTTCCTACAGACTAAGATTGATGCTCATCCAGATTTGTTTCCATCAAAGCCCCTTCCAAATTGCTTGCCTCAGTCCTTTTCCTCCTACTTCTTCTTAACTTTAAATTTGGCCCCTCCCCCTTGGGTTGGCAATCCTCATGGCCTCTTCCTACAGATCTCATTGCTTTCATTCAATCATCCACCAGGGGCAAAAGGCACCTGAAACAGAGTCTTTGTTCTCAAGGAAGGGACAAGGTAGGCATCAGTCAAGAATTTACACATTTATGTAGAATTACAGACTGTGGTTAAGGTTATGAAGGAGGTTTACAGATGCCATGCAAGGGAATAAAAGGGTAATGTGATCATGTGTGGAGACTTGAGAAGAGAGTATGTGTAAGCATACATTTGAAAGATGAGAAGCAGTTAGCAATTATGGAGTCCAGTGGGAAGAATATCACAGAAGGCAAACGTGGACCATGTCATGGTCCTATGTATGACAAGAGGAATCACGATGCATTTGAGGATCTGAAGAATAAGCCATTATGACTGGGTTGCAGAGAATGGATTTAGTAGAACCCAGGAGGTGAGACCAGAGCCAAATCAAGTGGAGCCCTAAACACTGTGAATATATACCTCTATCCCCACAAGAATAGGATATTATAGGATATGATTAGATTACTTTAATCTTGACATGACCAGAATTGCCATGCATGCAGAACAGATTGAGGACTGGGGGGAGATGCAGAAAAATCAGTTAGTTGGTGAGAGACGCATAAGGTACAATGACTAGTTTTCAGAAGCTCAGAATCAGTGGGAGAAATGACTACAGATCAGTCAAGCAAGACGTTGTACCTCTCCCTTCCTCCACACGGAAAGACAAAATGATTTCTAGTAATGGGAATCAAGACTTCCAATTTAGCTCTTTTGTGTGTTTTCCTGATAAATTTCCCCATTTATATACAACAGAAAGAACATCTTCCTTAAGACTCATCCATCAATACTAAAACATAATTATAAAATCCCCCTAAAAGAAAAGGTTCAACAAATATGTCATAATGCTGCTGCCTGAGTCAACACTCTAAATGGCAATCTGTTCTTGGCGGGGTGGGGGAAGGGGGACATATTTAGGGAAATCGTGTACAAAAACCTGCTGGAAACTATTGTGCCTGTGTTCTCAGAAAATGCAAACACAACAATCACAAAAGTCTCTGTAATGCCACACCTGACAAAGAAATGAGATAGCTAAATTGGCTGGTGTGCAGTCCATTCACTGGAAGCCCCAGCAGGCGGGCTCCCGGCTGACCATAGTCTCAGAGTGATATGTTGCTTCAGGCTCCCGCAAGCTGAGCACAGTCACGGGCAGCAAACAGCAAAGACAGAAGGATTAAGTGACTGTGCTTCATGTGTGTTGGCCTTATAGCAGAGTCTAGAAGATGCCAACTGGCACACACGCTGGAACGCCCATCTTAAAGAGAAACAAGCTCTCTCTTTACACAGACCAAAAATTTCTCCTTCTGGCTTAACCCCTCCTAGAAAACCATCCTTGACTTTGCAAACAGATGTACAAACACAGCCCCCCCATCTTTCCTGCCTTCTCCAATGTGCATCGGCAAATCCCTATGAGGCACAAATGCAGAAGGGTTGCCAATTGCCCTTTTTAGGATCTGTAGGGCAACCAGCCAACTGGCTGCCCACAGGTCATTCACACTGCAATAGGAAACAAATTTCTTGCTGCAATTATCCTTAAATTTCTCCTGTTTACCCCAGGAATAAACTAATTGCTGCTGTAAAACACCCTTTCCCACACTGTCCAGCACACATCTGTAAATTCCAAGAGGGATGGGGGTGAGCTACTTGCCAGTTGGCTTCTGGAAAACGATGGCGATCGGCCAACTGGAAGCCAGTTTATTATTCATGGTAGAATAGAACTTGAGCTTCTTATTGCAAATGCCCCTGCATGCTTCGGTGCTTATGTTTTAAGTACACAACTTGGACCTCAATTTGTAAGAAGCCCGTGTTTACTACTGGCTGAGGAATAGGAGAGGGGAGACAATATCATACCTCACATATTTGCTGAATACTTGCTAAATGCCAGTGGTGTGTTGGATATTAACTGTGGCACATGGGAGTTTTATATTGTTAAAGGAATTCATAGAAGCAGGGTAGGATAGACTGTTTTGTCCATCACCACCAACTATGTGGCCTGTCAGTGGAGGCTTCGTGTCAAATATCAACTTCTCTTCATTATGCTCCCTTCCTCAAGACTGGTGGTCTTCCTGAGGTCTTCTACAATGCTCGCCGAGAGCCTCTTCAAGGCTATCTCACCCTCAGAATATTTATACTCTTGTGCCTTTGAGCAAACTACTGCTCTGCCTGAAAACTTTTTCTCTCCTGCGTCTCTGATTGTGAAAAGCATACAAATCTTTGAAGACCCAATCCAAGTATGGGAGGTGGGGGAAAGACAGAAGTAATCCATAAGGAAACAGTAGACAACCTCACAGCCAAAGGACAATAGTGAGCCCAGAGCTGCAAAGACTGGAACTGGGGAACCCTTCAATGGGTCTTTCAAATGTTGTAAGCTCTTATCCCATCCTCTGCTTCTCTTTGCCTCTTTTCTGGCCCTTCTTGTAGATTTCCAGCTTCTTCTGACTATATTGTCAGATTGCTTCTCCTTTCTAAACTTTGGTTTCTTCTTCTGCAAAAAGAAGATTCCAGGGCTGCCACAGTGGTTCTTTCTATTCACCTAAGAACTGCTCAAGGCCCCCTCTGTGAGGTGCTTTCCCCTAACTAACCTATCTCATTCTGAATCACTGGATGCTGATGCTGAAATATCATTTTTACAGTAGTTTTCTTAGGTATTGTAAGGAGTCAGTGGCTCTCAGAGAAGGAGATAATTCTGGGTCACCTAGAATTTTTGAGAATCCTGAAATATCTTTTAGAAAGGGAAAGGAAGAAATTCCTAAATATGTTTACAAAAAAATATAATACTATGCTTCTACTGAACACATTCATGTTTCCAACACAGAAACGTACAATGCAATATACCTAGGCTGTAGATACAAAACTGTCAGCATTTCCTTCAACACAAACAAGATCCAGGTGTTGACTGAGTATCAGTTATGTGCATTAAAGACCATCCATCACCTATCTCAGTTAATATGACAAACCCTGTGTAACAGACTGTGATTTTAGGAATCCCAGGGAACCACACCTCCTAGTTTTCACATCCTTAATCCTTCACATTAGCTTTGACCAACAGGCCATTAGAAAGATTAACACAGTGGGTGCTAGATATATGCTTGCCCCCTGGGGCTTGCCCTCTTGAACGTCTTCTCCATGGAGCCCAGCCACAATGCTTCAAGAAAACCCAAGCAGCCACACGGAGAGGCCCACATGTGGAAAATCTAAGGCCCAGGTCCCAGCAGAGCTCCCCAGAAGCAGTGAGCACCAATTTCCAACCACAGAAGTTAAGAATTTTGGACCTTCCATCCGTTCCGCGGTGGTAGCCCATGAAGCAGAACTGCCCAGATCACTGATAGAATCAGGAGAAAAAATTAATTTAGTGTTGTTTTCAGCCACCAAATAATTGTATGGTGTGTTACTCAGCAACAGATGATGATAATGTCCTGAGAAGTGAGTCTTGTTTGCACAGAGGAAAAAAGAGAAGCTCCAAGAGGACAGATGATCAGACTCACATCACTGTTGTAATTCTGACTTATACCTACTGCCTTTCTAGGAGCCTAGTGAGTTAACTTTCAAAATAGCCAATAGGTCCACAACCAACTGAAAAGGGGTTCTGGGTGGGTCACATGGCCCTGTTCCTTCCTCTCCCACCCCAAAAGTCACAAATGATTGAAAGCAATTGGCTACTCCCTCAAAATCAGCCAAATCATTGGGTTCCTGGCTGGCTCAGTCATTAAGCATCTGTCTTCGGCTCAGGTCATGACCCCAGCGTCCTGGGATCTAGCCCCACATTGGGCTCCCTGCTCAGCAGGGTGCCTGTTTCTCCTTCTCCAGCTCTCCCTGCTTGTATTCCCTCTCCTGCTGTCTCTCTCTGTCATAAATAAAATCTTAAAAAACAAAACAAAACAACAGCCAAATCACCAACTTACCTGCACCTGACCGCGTAGCTTGGAATGGCATAAAAAGTCAGAGTAAACGCATCAAATTCCCTTCCCCAGAATTTTAACTAAAGTTACCAAGTAACTATGGGAGCTGAGCAGTAGAAACTGAAGGCAAAAGGATAGCATGAGGTAATCAGTGGGTTAAGACAGCTCACAACACACTAAAGCTATGAGAAAGCATCAAATAAAATAGCATCAGCAAGCAGAAACTAGAAGGCAGAAAAAAAATAACAGAAGGGATTCTGGTAAACAATCTGTGGCTGATTTTCAGAAGGCGGTGGCAGAGGGAATGACACAAAGAAGTACAAAGAGGGAAACGTGCCGTATGCCGGGAGTTGGAGACTCCCGGTGGCCCTCCATAGCTGCCTGGATGCCCGATGGTTTTCTAGTTGTGAATTGAACAGGTTAGAGTCTTTTCATAAATGATCTTTTCTTAAAGTAATTTGAGAAATTTTCTAATCCCTGCAGCCTTGACAGTCACACTAAGACAAACAAACTTCAAACAGGAAATCATCCCCCCAATATGGAAAATTCACCTAAGAATGATTATGATCTTTCTAGTTCCTCTTAGCAAGTGTTTAATTTCCAAGAAGCAGCTTCCCAAGATTACTAGTGGAAAGCAATCAAGGTGGAAAAGCCTGGGAAAATTTTGTTTCCCGTGACAATTTCCTACCCAGGGTGACCTTCTGCTGGACCAAATAACTGGAGTTATCTTCATTATTAGATTGTCAAAATTCTGGGTTTAGAGTTCATGGGCCCAGTGCCTTCTTCAAATGCTTGCATCCAATAACTTCCCATCTGATCCCATTTTCTTTGTGTGTGCATGTATGTGCGTACATGGTAAGTCATCCCCAAAAACTGTTATCTCCCATGAAGAGCTGTATCAAACCTTTCAGGTATAGAAAGGGAATGAATAAACCAGAAAGGTGGGAGGGGAGAGATTGGTGCTACAAGAGAGGTTAATCCTACAAATAAATTTTTATTTTAAATCTGACTTTCACTACAAGATTTGAACTCTTAGAATAAATTACTTTGGTTTTGCTCTGCCAGATTTATGAAGTTCTCTTCTTAAAAAAATGTGTATATTGCTGAAAGATTGTAAAATTTAATAGCAAACAGATTACACACTTAGGAATAGTCTAAGCACAATTAGCACACACATTCCTCCCACTCCTATAAATAACTTGGTTTCCTTTCCATGTCTGCAAATTTCATTAGAATGGCAGAGAAAAAAGGGGGGAGGAAAAAAGAATAGCCTTCTAACTCTCTTGCACTGAAACATAGAGATCCAAGCACTCAATTATGGGCTTTGTGTTGCCTAGGAAGAAGCATACGGGTGTGGGGAGA
>PITA01033036.1:0-13225 GCA_004023965.1 Spilogale gracilis | reverse complement strand
GAGAACCAGCAATGTTTCAAACGAGAGTCACAACCCTATAATCTTTTAGTTTATTTAGTCCCATGTTACTAAGTCTGGTTTAGTTTGAATGCAGCTTTCTTTAGTTTAGTTCTGGAAATTCTTCCCCATTTCACTTTGAGGATTTTCAATATATTGAATACCTGTATTTGTCCTGAAAGTCCTTTTTATGAATCTCCTTGAAGACAAACCTCATTTTACAAGAGAATTAGAACAATTATAAATGACAAAAACTCAGAATGGACATGGTTAAAGAGCTGATGAGATGAGTTTACAATATAGCTGGCGAGGAAATCGGGTTATTTCTGTGACACATAACACTTCAATAACTAAAATATCAAGTGATGACCTTATCAAAACATTAAAACTTTAGGAATTGTATATAACCTCCAGAATAGTAAGAGCATTTACCCAAGTGTAACCTCAGGTTTATCATTTGTTCAGCAGTACTTCCTGAGTAACTTCACATACCAGGGAAAAGGCCTAATGAGTTCAAGAGGCATCATTTAGAATTTACATCTTGTGAAAACTGGTTAAAACCTTAGAGAATTTGGGGTGCCTGAGTGGCTCAGTTGGTTAAGCGACTGCCTTCGGCTCAGGTCATGATCCTGGAGACCCAGGATTGAGCCCCAAATCGGACTCCCTATTCAGCGGGAAGCCTGCTTCTCCCTCTCACACTCCCCCTGCTTGTGTTCCCTCTCTGGCTGTGTTTCTCTCTGTCAAATCAATAAAATCTTAAAAAACAAAAACAAAAACAAAAAAACCTTAGAGAATATTTTAAAGCATGTGCCTAAATATAATTAGAGATGGTAAAGACTGGATACAGGCAAAACACAGAAAACAGTTTTTCTGAGCAGGCAAAAAGAAAATAACTGTCTACATTTTCTTCTTAACAGCAGATCAATTGAAGAAAACTTTGTCTTTTTGAATACAGAGAAAGCAGGCTTTCAGTCTTATCCCAGTGAACTTTAAAATCCATTTATTTTAATCTTAGTCTGTCCTGACCACACCTAAAATTCCTTTCTAGTTTTTCCATCATAAACCTTCTACTAACTTTCCTTTGCATTTAGATTTTGTCCCAAGCTATTTCTCTTCAAACAACCAGTCTCATTAAGGACAAAATTACCTTCTTTTACCTTCCACAAAAATGTATTTCCTTTTTTTTTTTTTAATTTTATTTATTTGACAGAGAGAGAGATCACAAGTAGGCAGAGAGTCAGGCAGAGAGAGAGGAGGAAGCAGGCTCCCTGCTGAGCAGAGAGCCGGATGCGGGGACCCTGGGATCATGACCTGAGCCGAACCCACTGAGCCACCCAGGCACCCTGTATTCGCTTTTCTTATATCTATGTTACATATCTCTTACTTTTCCACAGACAGAGTTGTTTTCCTTATTTCCATCAGTCTTAGTTGCAGTTAGCAGAGTCTTGCACTCTTAGAAACTTTAATCTCCAGTGAAGACTAAAGAGTAACTCTTTGGGAACTGTTACACCAGAATTCTTTGGACGGCAAATTTATGAATCAATTAATTACAAGACATGTTTACCAACAGATTTAAATATCCTAAGTTTCTTTGTAATAAGAAGTCAAAAGCACAAACCCATGTCCAGTCCACAGTGATTTAGCACTTTATCCTATTTGGAAAAGACCTAGATGTCCAATGAATTTAATTTCATTTATCATCCAAGCAAAACTTTAACATTTCAGGTTACCAAAGAATTTGAAAGCTATTTTAACAATTACCCATGAAAACTGTGACCATTAACCATCAGTTTAGTCATCATTTTGCTAACAAATTACAACACGACCTTATTTGACCTTCAGCGAACCTCAATAAGTTTTATGTTTAGTGCTGATAACTTTAAAGACACATCTATCTTAATGAAACCAACAAACATAGCTTAGTTCAAACACTGATTAATGTTCCACCTGGGCCCACCCCATTTTCAGTTTTTACCTGAGACACCAGTGGGGAAATCTGGAGTGGGAGTTGTTAGGTCTGGGGGGTGCTCTTCTGGTTTCTTGACACTAAGAGAAGGAGCCAGGGTGCAGCAGGCACCGAGGATGGTATAGAGGCCAGTCATGCGGGCCACACCTAAGTTGGTATAGAAACAGGAGAAGGGGAGAAAGAAAAGACCAAAAGACAGAGAAAGGATTCCCAGTTTTGGAGCTCATCAGCTCCAACAGAGAAGTAAACGCCAGGTGATTTCCTGCCAACAAAGGTGGAGGGGTTAGGGAATCCTCGTCTTTCCCCGAAACAAAGGGAGTTTTGGCAACTGCTTGGGAATATTCCTTAAAGTCTCCATCCTGTCCCGAGGAAGTTTAACCACAGTTGGCTCCAGTTATAGCCATTAACCCGGGAAATGAGGGAGGGAGAAGCCCCCCCAACTATTAGGAAGACTAACTGTGCCCTGCTCAGGAAACCAGGGGCAAACTGCTTGGACTAAGTTAAGAAATCTCTCTATTTGAGCATCACTGACTTTTATTCCATGGGCCTTGAGCATAGTTTTAAGGATTTGTAGAGAAAGAACCTGATTCCTGGCCTGTAGCTGTCCCATAATTTATTCCTCCCAGTGCATGATTACTCCTCCATTTACCAATTCCAAATGCTGAGATGTCTCTACGCCGGAGCAGTTCCCCGTGGCAAGGAACCAGCCTTGACTGAACCGAGAAACCTGAGTCCTGGGCTGGGAACCAGAAAGAGATACAAAGGATGCAATCCAGAGGATTACAACCAATGTTGCTAGGATGATGTGTATTTGTTTGCAGCAGTTTTAGAGGATTCAAGCGCAATACAACCCGGAGGGAGTCACTGGGATCGTTGCATTTATAATTCAACAGAACAGTCAGGTAAATAGCAGTTTCTCCCTCAGCACTATTCCACTGCATTGCTGAGATCAATGAGCTGAAGGGCAAATCTATTAATCAAGACGATGTGGTTTCTGTGCTCCTGCAAGATGCAATTAGGGCCACACTTGTGGGCTCAACTGTGGTGGGGAGAGCTGGTCTCGGACCCGGCCCTAAGGCCACAAGGACCCTGTCAGCTTGCTGTCTGGTCACCACACATCCTTATATAGAAATCACAATTAGAAAATGTAAGTTTTAGGGTGCCTGGGTGGCTCAGTGGGTTAAAGCCTCTGCCTTCAGCTCAGGTTATGATCCCCGGGTCCTGGGATCGAGGCGCGCATCGGGCTCTCTGCTCAGCAGGAAGACTGCTTCCTCCTCTCTCTCTGCCTGCCTCTCTGCCTACTTGTGATCTCTCTCTGTGTCAAATAAATAATAAATAAAATCTTTTAAAAAAAGAGTTTTAAGTAAGTTTTAAAAGATGCTATTTAGATTATTTACTCAATGAGATGCTTAGAAATACATCTAGCAAAATATATGCCAGAATTTCTTTGACAAAAATACAACCCTCAATGGAAGGACTTCAAACCTAAATATTTATGGAAAATGAGACTCAATATCTCAAAGATATTGCCAAATTAATCTATAAATTAAATGAAATCCCAGTCAAAATTCAACAGGCTTTTCATGCAAGTTGACAAGCTGCTTCTAAAATTTATGTGTGGCAGCAACCAGTTAGTTATAGGGAAAAGGACAACTTGGAGGAAAAAGGACAAAGTAGATGATCCATCATATCCTGTATAAGGACACGATACGGGGACAGTAAGAAATTATGGTAGGGGGTATGGAACATTTTGTAGTTTTTTTTTGTTTGTTTTTTTAAGATTTTATTTATTTGACAGAGAGAAACACAGCCAGAGAAGGAACACAAGCAGGGGGAGTGAGAGAGGGAGAAGCAGGCTTCCGGCCGAGCAGGGAGCCCGATGCAGGACTTGATCCCAGGTCTCCAGAATCATGACCTGAGCCCGAAGGCAGTCGCTCAACCAACTGAGCCACCCAGGTGCCCCACATTTTGTAGTTCTCACTGGAACCACAGCTATGGGCTGAGTCAGGGAAACTAGCTAAACTAGCTGCCAGCCTCACACTCCTAAGCCCTGGATTGGCAAGACAATTCCTGCAAAGACCATGGGGGTGGGAACAAAGAGTGAGGAGTTGGTGCAGGAGAGAAGGCTATGCTGGATGCTGGAGCTAGCCTGGTGTTGGATCAACCCACCAACAAACTGATACATAGAATTAACCATGCCAGCCGCCGGTTTTGATAGCCAAAACTGGACATGACTCAAGTGTCCTTCAATAGGTTAGTGACAAAGCAACTTATCCATCCGTACCCTGGAAAATTGCTCAGCAGTAAAAAGGAACAAACAATCGATCCACCTAACAACGTGATTGGCTCTCAAAGCTATTATGCTGCATACCAAACAGCCCATTTCAAATTGTACTGTGTGGTTCCACTTACATGACTTTCTTAACATAATGAAATAGTGCAGATGGGGAACAGATTGGTGGTTACCAGAAGTTAAGAATGGAGACAGGACCTGGGTGTGGCTGGAAAGGGTTAGTAGGAAGGGGCCGTCCAGGGATGGAACACATCCGTATTTTGTGATTGTGGTGGCAGCTTCACAAATCTACAGATGTGACAAAACAGCACCAAGCTACATGCACACACGCACACACACACGAGCCTACAAAATCAGTGAAATCCAAATATTCTCAGTAGACTGCATCAATGCCACATTCCTGGTTGTGGTGTTGTACTGTTAATTACCCAAGGTGTCCCCATTGGGGGAAACTGGTAAGGACACAGGAGACCTCCTTCTCCTATGGTTTTTACCAATTTCTATAGATCTACCATAGTTTCAAACTTAAGGGTTTTTTTTTTTTAAGGTTTTATTTACTTACTTGACAGAAAGAAATACAGCTAGAGAGGACACACAAGCAGGGGGAGTGAGAGAGGGAGAAGCAGGCTTCTGGCTGAATAGGGAGCCCCATGCGGAGCCAATAGTGGGGCTCCATCCTAGGACCCCAGGATCATGGCCTGAGCCAAAGGCAGACACTTAACAACTGAGCCACCCAGGCACCCCAAACTTAAGTTTTTAAATGCACATGGTTTGAAATTGTTTTGTCTTCCCATTCAAATAAACGAATCGCTAGTATCTGTGACTTGATCACCGTGCACTGACTTAGAGCACACAGAACTGCTGGTGGCAATTTGGGGCTCCATTTCAGGAATCCATCAGCCTCTGAATATTTCTGCACAGCTAATTATGGTCAGCCCTACTTGCAGACACCAGAAAGAAGCTTCTTATCATCAATCTCTGTTTTGTGGGCCTCTCCCATGGCCTCGCTCCAGGTAGTGTTAACCCTTTAAGAACTGTTACAACATGCAGAAGTACAAGGACCAAATGGAACTCCCCCCCAAACCCCCACCCCCATAGGTAACGACCCTGGGGAGGATCCTTATGTGTCATGAGATGATAACCGAGTCCCTTTCCCACTATTCAAAATATGTCCACAAAATCCTCCCGAGGCCTCTCAAAGGTGCTGACCCCAGTTTCCATGCCTCCAAAGTGGAATTCCTTTAGAGTCAGATAGAGCATGGATATTCACAGGTGGCGCTTGTCACCATGTCGCCAGGATCATATGAGGAACTTCCACCACTGCGTGAGTGCCTGACGGGGTGGGACAGCTCCAGGTTGGCCCCAGGACAGGACTGTGGGGTGGGACTCCAGCCACACCCACAGCTCTGTCATGCTTATGCCGCCTCAGAGGAGCCGGGCCCTCCCTGGCTCTGTCCAGGGCTGCCACTGCCCTGGGTTCCCTGGGCTCTTCTCTTCTTGTACCCCAACTTCCTATTTCAGTGGGGAGGCAGGCAGGGGATTTCCTTTGGCTGACTTGGTGTTTGGCAGCCACTTAGGAGTGCACCTGGCCTGTGCTGGGCAAGGGAGACGTGCAGAGCCACAAGCACAGAGAGAGGTCGGGCCGGGAAACAAAGACGCTGTACAGATCTATCTTTGTGTACAGGGCATGCAGGAAGGACAGCTCATATGGCGAAGGGGTGGGGGACAGCATTTCCATGAGTCAAATTTTGACGCCAAGGGGGCCAAGTGCCCCAAACAGAAGGCAAAAGGGAAGGTGATTAAAGAACCCATCAAAGATTAAATTATGAGTAAACCCCAGGATCAAATTACAAGATTACCTTAGAATGGTGAAAAAAGCTTACAGGGTCCTGGGTGGGTGTTCTGAGAAGGGACATTGACATGCAGTGATGTATCTTGTCTAGGTCTATGTGATTCCCCAGTTAGAGTAAGGATCCCTGAAAGCAGGACCCGGAGGGTGTCTAGTTTGCTGCATGGACTAACCTTCGATAAAGTAGAAAGGGACCCTAACATCTGCTTGGCACCTGGTCTATGTCCGCCTGTGTTTGCAGATTCTTCCAGTTTAGCTCTCCAGCCCGGCAGTTAGCACAGCTCCTTACCCACATCTCACAGATGTGCAAAGATGTCCCATTTTTGGGACATGCTCAAGACTTCCAGGAGTCAGGGGGAGGACCGGTGACCCCATGCAGGACTCTGTGTCCCCCCGCTTGGATCGTGTTCTCCCAGCAGCACCAACCAGTCTCCCAAAATTGATTCACTTACTTTTCAATTGCATGTGAAATGTGTATGTGTGTTAGTCTTTTTATACTTTGGAGGTAACCAAATGTAAATCTTTATTAGGGGCACCTGTGTGGCTCAGTTGATGAAGTGTCTCTTTTCAGCTCAGGTCATGATCTCAGGGTCCTGGGATTGAGTCCCATGTTGGGCTCCCTGCTCAGTGGGGAGTCTGCTTCTCCCTCTCCCCCTCTCCCCACTCATGTGCTCTCTCTCTCTGGTGTAATGCACATGTGAGGTGAATTGCATTAGCTATCACCACATTGGGGTCTCCCTGAGCTCTGCATACCAAGAAAGCAGGAATGGTCAGGAAATCCCACCACTCCCACCACCCCTTCATATTCCACAAAACAACTTGTGGCAAAGAACCAGCCTTCTACATATGACTTGCCTAAGACCCATGTTGACCCCTCTGTATCTGTGACAAGGCCAGACCCTCCAAATCCCAGTCCCTTTTCTCCTAAATGATGATACATTGAACTCTTTTTCCCCACTGACCAATCTGTACAAAATGACCACGAATCTGACTTGACCAACTTTAGTCTGGCTTCTCTCCCTCCCTGGCCCCTGCACTCGTACCCATCCTTGAACTGCAGCAAGCACTAAGCAGCTTAGGAAGCACTGGACCACAGAACAACAACCCTTTAACAGCCTCTTCTGAGTACCAGCTGTTCCCATAGGAGGTCCTTCTAGCCTATTGAGCTTTCCCAATGAAAAGAGGAGCCCTGGGGTACCTGGGTGGCTCAGTCGTTAAGCGTCTGCCTTCAGCTCAGTCTTGATCCCCAGGGTCCTGGGCTTGAGCCACACACTGGGCTCCCTGCTCGGTGGGAGGGAATCCTGTGTCTCCTTCTCCTACTACTGTAAGAACTTATTTATAAATTCAAGACACCTTGCT
This sequence comes from Spilogale gracilis, assembly GCA_004023965.1. Classification (NCBI taxonomy): domain Eukaryota; kingdom Metazoa; phylum Chordata; class Mammalia; order Carnivora; family Mephitidae; genus Spilogale; species Spilogale gracilis. Next base: position 5,761 of record PITA01033036.1, on the reverse strand, counting down.
ATTTACTCAGGAAAAACAAAAACAAAAAACAAAAACAGCTTCAGGAAATACGGGCAAGCAGCACCTGGAAAACAAAGGCAAGCCAGGTTGGGGGAGGTACCCAATCAGTTAACCCCCAACCTCCAGACCCTGACCAATGAAAGTGCAAATTGAGGATTAACGGCCATCTCGCCACCAAGGCAACTGACTCTTGGCCAACCGGCATAAGCCACGAGCATTACCCCACCAACAGTCACCATCACCCCACCAACTGCCACCAGACCCCTATAAAACTGCTGTGCTTTCGAAGCTTGCTCTCTTTCTCTGTATCATGCTGCTACGTTGGTGACTGTGGGAGACTGAGCTTGAGCTAGCTCAAATAAAGGCTCTTTGCTTTTGCATCGGACTCGGCTCCCTGCTGGTCTTTGGGGAATCTCAAAATCCGGGCATAACATTTGGGGGCTTGTCCGGGATTCCCAAGGCCCCGAGGAACCCCCCGACCCGAAGAGCCTACAGTAGGTGTCTGTCTGTTCTCTGTATTTCTGGCTCTCTTGTGTGAGCTCACTTCAGGAATTCTGGTAGTGCCCGGCACGGTCTAGGTGGATGCACTGGAGGACCATGGGCTGGAGGATTCAGAAGATGTTCCAATCCTCTCTGGAGGGATGTGGAATCCCCTCAAAGATCTGAGATGAGGCGGGTCACTCCCATGGGTTGGCATGAGGTCATTGTCTAACTTCCACGGAGTTGGAAGTCTGTTCTTGGGCGCCCTCTGTTTGTCTGTTTTTGTGTTCTTCTGTTTTATTCTGTGGACTTACTGGACAGACATTATGGGGCAGACTACTCCTCGAAGTATTATGATTGACCATTTTAAAGAGGTCAGGGGAAGAGCCAACAACCTCAGTGTGGAGGTCCAGAAGGGTCAGTGGCGGGCTTTTTGTTCTAGTGAATGGCCGACTTTCAATGTCGGATGGCCACCAGAGGAAACCTTCAACCTCCCCACTATCCACTGAGTCAGGGGTGTCATCTCATGACCCAAGATGGGTCATCCTGGTCAGTTCCCTTACATCCTTACTTGGCAGGACCTTGTGGAAAACCCACCCTCTTGGCTTAACCCCTTCCTGGCCCCACATCTCCCCAGGATGTGACCTATTCTTGCTTTACAGGGGATGGAAAAAAAGAAGGAAAAGAGGAGTCCTACCAAGCCACCAAGCCCTCAGCACCCCTCTACCCTATCTTGTAAGGAAGAACTGAAGAAGAACTAATTTTTCCTCCCCCATATCAATCACCTAGGGAGCCAGGGGAACATGCCCATCCCCCACCTAGGGAAGCAGAAACGCTCCCGGAGCAGGGGGCAGAAACGCTCCAATGGGAAGCCCACCCTATAGCAGACAGAGGGTTCAGAGGGAGCAGTCTGCCCCCACCCCACGACTCTACTATTCTGCCCCTGTGAGCTACTGGCCCCCCAGAAATGGGAGGGAATCAGCCCCATTATTACTGGCCTGTCACCACTAGTGACCTCTGTAATTGGAAAGCTCAGAACCCTAAGTTTTCCGAGAAACTGGTGGGTCTTAAAAGACTCTGTTCTTAAAAGACTCTGTTCTTTTCACCCATGCTTCCACCTGCCAGGCATGGGGACACGTACCAGCTACTGCAGAGGCTGAGGCAGGAGGATCGCTTGAGCCTAGGAGTTCTGGGCTGTAGTGCGCTATGCCAATCGGGTGTCCAACTTGTTTGAATGTGAGCAGTGCCTGAGTGTGTGAGTGTGTCTGTATGGCTCCACCACTTCAGCTACAGAGTCTGAGTGGGATGTAACCTGAGTCTCATGGAGCATCATATGGCATATGGTCATTTACTCCATGGGAGTAACCTGATCCAGAGTTTATACGGATAGACCTTAGCTAAGACAGGCCGAAGTTTAAGGGACGAGAGCAGGATAGCATCTGAAAGTACCACCCTTTGTCTGTGACACCATTCACAATAAGCCCAGTAAACCCACTCTCTTAGATTGTGTGCTTATGGCCGGAAAGGCAGCAGCACTCTGAGCTGTCAGGTGCTGCACCACAGCCGTGGGGCCTGCCAACTCGCGGAAGCTGTGTCGGGTCAGCCTGTAGGCCCGCGGGAGCAAAACGGCCCCGGCTGCATTGAGGTGAGCCACGTGAGCCTGCGTCAGAGGCTCCCAGGGACCCTGGCCCACCACACTGAAAGTGCCGCTGGGCAGCAGCCGAGGAGGCTCCCTGGGTGCCACGACAGCTCAGCGGGGCATGAGCAGGAGGCTCGGGTGGGCAGCTCCACGCAGAACGAGGGTGCGGGCGAGCAGGAGGTATCGACAGCTGCGCTAGGACCCGGCAACTTGCAGGATTGCTGAAACTATTTATTTTAGAAACTTGTGTTTTAAAATTGACTTCTGGTGTAATAGTTTATAATCGGTTACCCCTTAGTCTTCACTGGAAATTAAGGTTTCTGAAGAGTGCAAAATTCTGCTAACTGTAACAAAAAGTAATGGAAATAAGGAAAGCAACTCTGTATGTGGAAAAGTAGGAAATTAGTAAGAAAGGTAAAGAACGGGAATGCATTTCTGTTGAAGGTAAAAGAAGGTAATTTTGTCCTAAATGAGATGGTTGTTAAAAAAAAAAAATGGCATGGGACAAAATCCAAATGCAAAGGAAAGTTGTAAAAGGTTTGTGGAGGGAAAACTTTGGAACGGAATTTTAAATATGGTCAGCACGGACCAAGATTGAAATGAATGGGTTTTAAAGTACAAGATTGAAGCTCTGCTTTCTCTTTGTTCAAAAAGGCAAGGTTTTCTTCCATTGTTGGTCTGCTCTTGATAAGAAAATATAAATAGTTGCTCTCTTTGCCTGTGGGGAGAACCAGTTTCTGTGATTTGCATTTATCACCTCTTTGAAATCCCTAATCCTATTTAGTCTTGTGCTTCAAAACTCTAAGGTTTTACCAAACTTCCCAAGATTTAAATCATAAATGAAGTCTTCTTAATTTATTAGGCCTTTTGTTTAGTTTGCTAAGTCACTTGGGAAGTACTGTTAGACAAATGAGAGGTCTTGGGTTACAATTGAATGGATGCTGTAACTATTCTGGAGGTAATGTGCCCTTCCTAAAGTTTTAATGTACTAGTACAAGATCATCACTAAGTGTTGACCATTGAAGTGTTGTGTGTCATAGAATAACTAAGCTTCCTTATCAGTCCTATTGTGGTGACTCTCAAATTGGATCATTGGTAATGTCTTTTTCTGAGTTTTTACAATTCTGATTGTCTTGCAAGGAGATTCTTGTAAAGGTAGGAAGAGTCTCCATTTCTACCGCCAGGCTCTGTTATGGGGACTCTGGGTGGCTCCAAGGAAGCCCATAAATTTATCCAAGATTAGTGCGGTGACTCAAGGTAAGGAAAAGTCCCAGGGGCTTTTCTGGAAAGGCTTATTGGAACCTATAAAATGTACAGCCCGATCGACACTGAGGCACCCGAAAGCCAGAGGGCAATTAACTTGGCCTTTGCTAGCCAGTCAGCCTCAGACATAAGAAAGAAACTACAGAAAATTAAGGGGTTTAAAGGGAAAAATTTGGCTGAATTAGTGGGCATAGCAGAAAAGGTGTTCAACAACAGGGATGCACAGGGGGATGAAAGGCAGCCTAGGAACATATAGTTAAGGTTTTGGCATTACATGAGGCGGGATGAGGCCAGCAGAAAGGGAAGAGGCAGGTAGGAGATGGTCAATGGAAGGAAAAGCTTAAACGCAGAAAAAGCAAACGGGGAGACTTAGATTCAGATCAGTATGCTTACTGGAAGGAGAAAGGACCCTGGGCCAGGGAATGCCCTAAGAAGAAAACGGCAATGCTGGCCACCAAGGACTGAAGGGACCATGGTTCGGAACCCTTCCCCAAACCTCGAGTTAAAGTTAAGGTAGAGGGGAAATCAATTGGCTTTTTGGTGAACATGGGAGCCCAATTCTCATCGTTGCAAAGGCCTATGGGAAAACTATCTGGAGAGGAAACCTGGGTACAAGGGGCAAATGGCACAGAAAGACATAAATGGACAATAGAGAGAACTTGAATTTGGCCTCAGGAATCATTAAACATCGATTCCTGGCCCTTCCTAATCCCCATATAACCTGATGGGAAGAGACCTCCTCCACAAGTTACAGGCTGGCATTCAGTCCTCAGAGGGAGACATGACTGGGACTTTGGGGCAACCCACTGTGCAGATGAGCCAGTCTCAAAACCAGAGGAGACAGAAGAGGGAGCCCTTCTCCAAACCCTGCAGGTCGAGTTTCCCAAAATCTGGGCAGAGGGAAAGCCTCCTGGCCTGGCCAAGGGACGGCCTCCAGTAATGGTACAGTGAAAAGCAACCACTAAGGCTGTTTGTGTCCAGCAGTACTCCCTCCCCTGGGGAACAAAGGAAGGGATCAGAAGATAGCCATCCAGCTATGCCTAACCCCTATACCCTATTCTCCCTCCTGGGCCCCAAGAGAACTGTGTATATCATCCTAGATCCCAAGGATGCATTTTTTCTGCATACCTCTGGCAAAGGGGTCTCAGCCCCTCTTTGCTTTTGAGTGGTCTGACCCACAGGAGAGATTCCAGGGCCAGCTCACCTGGATTCAAGATCTTTGACAAGGCTCTACACAAAGATTTATGTGAGTACAGGACAGTGTGTTAATAGCTTGCTGAGGACTGTGAGTCATGCCTGCAGGTGAATGAGGGCTCTTTTACAGACTCTACGGGAAAAGGGTATCCGGTGTCAACAAAGAAAACGCAGCTTTGTCAGAGCCACAGCTCGCGGAGATTGCCCAACCCCTCTACGAGCTAAGGGAGGGCTCACTGCAATAGAATGGAATCACAGGTGGAGCCAGGATGGGAAGAGGAACGAGAGAGAGGGGTAGGGAACAAGGAGGATATTGGAAAATAGACTTTATGGAAATAAAACAGGGAAAAATATGGACACAAATACATGTTAGTTTTTGTGGATGCTTTTCAGGCTGGGTAGAGGCTTTCTCCACCAAGCATGAGACAGCAGGGATGGTAGCCAAAAAGCTACTAGAGGAAATAATTCCTAGGTTTGGGTTGCCTCTCAGGATTGGATCAGATAACGTACCCTCATTCATGAGTTCAGTCTCACAGGCATTGGCCAAAGCCATGGGCACAAATTGGAAACTACACTGTGCCTACAGGCCCCAGAGTTCCAGACAAATAGAGAGAATAAACCGGACTCTGAAAGAGACCTTGACAAAGTTGATTCTAATTGAGACTGGCGGTGGATGGGTGGATCTCCTTCCCTTCGCCCTCCTTAGGGTGCGGTGCACAGCCTATTTAAATAAGGTTATCCCATTTGAAATAATGTTTGGGAGACCCCTCATCAACCTGGAGATTTAGTCTGGGTGTGCTGCCACCAGGTGGGAAACCTGGAACCTCACTGGAAGGGACCATTTACTGTCATCCTGACCACCCCCACCCCACGGCAGTAAAAGTAGGAGGCATCAGGACCTGGATTCATGCGTCTCACGTCTAACGAGCTGAGGATGAGGATGCCCCCCAGAGATGGACGCCACTGCCGATGGACACTGCTGACCGTGGACTGAAGCTAAGACTCAAAAGACAATAACTCCGTTTTTACTTTTATTGTTGCCTAATGATATGGGAGCTTCTGAGTCACCTTATATATTTGAGAGTGATTGTGAACATTTTTCCATCTGTGTGCAACTGGCTCTGATTATTAGCCCTCTCTCCTACCCTTCCCTGGGTAATTGAAATTGGTCATGGTAGATTTTGT
>PITA01033035.1:0-13216 GCA_004023965.1 Spilogale gracilis | reverse complement strand
CAGAGGGGTGATCTGAGCCCATTGTGGAAGTCCAGCATCCACGTGGAGGGCACTGCTTGGGTCCCTTAGCCACCCATTCTGTTTCCAGGCCTCTGAAGTCCTTGTTCCTGTGGGGGGAGGAATTTAACAGGGCTTTGCACCTGGAGGCCTGGTCTTCCCCTGGAGAAGCTGCTGAGTGTGTGTTAAAATAGGGAACAAGCAGGCCTTCGGCTTGCCACAGCCCTGCACTGGGCACCAACTCTCTTGGATCCCTGTCATCTTTTCCATCCCCAGGCTTGCTTGCCTCCTGGAGGATGGGATAATAGCCCTTTGGAGAGACCCTGGCTACCCCAACTTCCCCTCTGACATGTTTGCTAGTGACTCCCAGAAAGGTGGAATTCAAAGCCTGGTCCCAATTGTCCAAAGACTGGGAAGTGGCAGGAAGCAGCCTCCCCTGGGACCATGGGATAATGTTTTTGAAAGGATTCAGCTTTCCTGGGGTTGTGGGTGGAGTGGGGGATGGGCCGCTGAGGCTGTCACTGGGGCAGTGAGGAAGGGCAGTGGTGTGACTCCTGGCCTACCATGATGGCATGTGCTGATCCCTCGAATGGAGTGTGTGCTGGGCCACTGGGTCAGGATTTCTAGGCAATGGGACTCTGCCTTTCTCTCCAGCTCAGCATTGCCAAGAGACACGACCCACTGCTCCGGGAATTTCAGGAGGGCCCCCTGCTCTTCCCACCCACCTACAAGTTTGATAAGAACTCCAACAACTATGACACCAGGTGAGGGGGCTCCCCCCAAAAGAGGGTCAGCCTGCCACAGATTTGGAGGTGGAAATGAGGGGCCAAGAGGCCTGGGAAGTCAGGTTGTGTGGACCCTTGGGGCAGAGGGGGTTGCCTCAGAATAGAAGTTTTAGGGAAGTCGGAATAGATCCAGCCATCACCTCAGAAGTGGCGCCTCCCACCTGCCTCAGGAGGCGCTGACTGTGGGGGCTGTCCCAGATTGTCCTCAGAGAGCAGGAAGGTGATGGCAAGGATGGGGGTGGGGGTGGGGCAGGTAGGGCAAGAGGAAAAGGGGGAGCAGCTGATTCCTCACTTGGAAAGGACTGTGTTTCAGCATCCTGGGAACCCTTGCTTCCACTCCCCCAGGCTTTCTGGTCCTTCCCAAACAGGGGAACAGAAATCTTGGTTCAGCCAGTTACTCGCCTCAGGTACCCCTGCCCCAGCAGTGAGTGGACCCGGTACTACTTGGGAAGGTGAAGTAATAGTCGTCGGCCGAGGAGTTTACGGGGAACAGCGTAGAGACGTTACATCTAGTAGTTAGAAATACAGCTCTGCCCCTTGTCAGCAGCATGTCCCTTGAGAAGGTATTTAAACCTCAGTTTGCTCATCTATAAAATGGGGATGATAGCTGTACCCACCTCATGGGGTTGAGGCTTGAGGAGACCTTGCGCGGCCTCAGCCTGGCACCTGGTAAGCGCTGTGACAACTGCTGTTGTTAGATTCATGTCTTCAGGTGTAGTTTTACAAGCCGAGGAAGGCTTCTTAGGTTTTTAGTAAAAGGCACCCAAACTTGAGGCTTAGGCAGAGGGTCGGGAGCAGCTCCGGCATGCAGTTCCCAGCCCGATTTGGCAAGGATTCTCATCTCTTTGAAGACAGAGAAGAAGCCCTTCCCTGTTACAGGGTTTGGGTCTCACCTGGAGCACCTCCTTCCTTTACTGCTGTCAGCACTGTCTTATAGGCGAGGCAGGAGGCCCCCTCCACCCCCCCACCCCCCCGTAGCGTAGGGAGCAAGCAGGTGTGTCCCCAGCCGGGCCATGGAGAGAGACGGCCCTGTGCTGGCAGTGGTATGGCAGAGCCACAGTGTCCCCTCCAAGGAAGTGGGGGGAGGCGTTTTGGGAGTGTGGAGCAAGACGTGCTGGGGTCATGGCCTGGGCAACAGAGCAGGCCAGAAAGGAGGGAAGAGGGCAGGATCTGGCTGGCCAGATGACCTCGGGCCACTGCAGCCGGGAGGCTGCCAGTCTCCAAAGCTATCCATTAAAAACAAGAGCTGTCCTGGAGATTGTGAGGCCTCGGTGGGGTGGGCTTGGGCCTTGGCGGCTCGGACCTTCTACCTCTGTACTTTCAATCCCCTCTTGCCAGCAGGAAGAGAGCTGCTGGCAGGCCTTGTAGCCAGGGGTCCCTTTGCTCCCACCCCCAGGTACGGTAGGGAAACCACCAGGAGACTAGAAGTCATTGCAGACACCTGAGTGTTGGCTGGGCTGTGATCAGCAGGTACTGAGATGTTAAAGGACTTCCTTTAAGCTTCTGTCTAGCCCACAGCACCTCCAAATTCACGGCCAGTCTTGCCAGCAGCAGCAAAAACGAGGGCAAGATTGAGATAGCAGAGGCTTGCAAAGGAGGAGGCAGATGCTTATTTCCGTATAATAGATAGAACCCACATTGCGACTGACATTACTGGAGCTCTTACTACGTGCCTGTGTAACCAAACTATTCATCCTTGAAAACCCAGCTCAGACATCATCGCTGTTAGAAAGCCTTCCCTCACCTTTCTGCATCTCACTGAGAGTTCTCTCTGCCCGTATGCTGCCTGCAAGCCGGGCACACACCATGCTTCCAGTGTTGGTTTCAAGACACAGCGGGCTCTTCCTGCTGTAGCATGAATGCCCGAAGAGACTGGGTCTGATTTATGGCCGTCTCTGGTATGTAGCACGGGGCCTGGCGTCTGTCTGAATTGGGAGCCTGAGAGGACAGAAGGAAAAGATAAGATATTTAAGGATCAGCCGGTCTATTAGAGGGATCCACCCCTAGCAAAAAATCTAAATAAGCCCTGTCAAGTCCAGGAATTGGCCAATAGAAGGTTCTAGAACTCTGGAAGTGCTGAAGGAGGTTGAGCAAATGGTAAAGAGGCAGGCAGCTGCAGCCAGGAGAAGTTAATCAGAGCTTCTGTCAGGGAAACAGAGTTCGGCAGAGAGAAGGGCAGGCATTGCGGTTGGTCAGCAGCGCCAATGAGCGGCACCTTGAGAGGAGCCTGACCAGCTGTACGAAGTGACTGTGAGTGACTTGGGTGCAGGGCACGTTAGACGTGCACCTTTGCCTAGCCACAGCAACATCCCCTGAGCCAAGATGTAATGAGAAACGAGATCATCTCCGTTACAGGGGAGGATGAGCAGGCCCAGAGCGGGAAATCCTGTTAAAGTCAGGGATTGCGGTAGGCTTCTGTTACAGCTGACCTGAACCCGGTCAGCCTCTCCACTAGGCAAGGAGCCGAGGATGTTATGATCGATCTAGTCAAGACTCATGTCCAGAGTTCAGGAAGACTTTTCTGAAGGGAAAGCTGCCATTTCAGACCCAGAAGTGGAACACACCACTGTGGGTCAGTAAATCGGCTCAATTTTCTAGGCTCTTAAAGAGAAAGCTGCAAAACTAGGTCGGTTTTAATTCGTCTAAAGTAAAGACATACTAAGCTCCAGAAATAGTTCTTGTACTCCGTCACAACCATTCAGCCAAAAAGCCTAATTGAAGTCTGGTTCTGGTTCATGCGAGGAGACAGTTCTGGCTGCTGGGAATTGGCCACACTGGAGTGCAGTGGAAGGAGCATGGACTCAGACCTGGGCAAGCGTCCGACTTCTTCCTGCACGGGGTGACCTCTGAACTGCAGTGTCTTGTAGTGGGGGGAGAATGTGACCTGTAACATTCTTCCAGTGCCGAGAGGATCAGGACAGTCCATGAGACACCTACCACAGTGTCGAATGAACAGAAAGATCCCATGTTTTGCAATTGTTGTTAGAAACTGAGAACTAGGTGGGGGAGGGCCCCTGGGGCGGCATAGTTGGTTAAGCATCCAGCTCTTGGTTTTGGCTCGAGTCATGATCTCAGGTCCTAGGATCAAGCCCCAAGTTGGGCTTCATGCTCAGGAGAGTCTTTTTGAGTTTCTTTCTCCCTCTGCCCCTCCCCGCTGCACGCTCTCACGTGCTCTCTCCTTCTCTCTAAAATAAATTTTTTTTTTAAGAAGAGAACTGGGGCAATACATGTAATATTTAATTTGTACACATACATTTGTTTATTTATTTTAAACTGGGCTCCATGCCCAACATAAGCCTTGAACTCACAACCCTGAGATTGAGAGTCACATGCCCTACCAACTGAGCTAGCCAGGCAACTCAATTTGTACACATCTAACTTGTTTCTTGTCTTTTCTTTGTCAGACAAGCTCCTCGAGGACCTTGTCAATCCCGTTTTTCAGATCCCCAATTGCCTAGCATATACTAAGGTCTCAGTAAATCTGAAGCATATACGTGCCTAATGATAAGCATGGGCAGACCCTGGAAAAGAAGGCGAGAAAGACAGGCTGAGAGGTACTGAGGAGAAAGGAGAGACAGGCTGTGAACAGGACTTGGGGAGGGTCCCATAGTGACAGCAAGTCACCATAATAGGGAAGTTGGGGAGGGGGGAAGCTTTGAAACAGAAAGTCTATTAGTGTGGTTCATTCCCAAGTTGAACCATTGCTAGGTACTGAATGTCCAAGGTGGTTTCGGAGATTGTGTGTCTGTCATCTCTGGAGTGGAAATAGCATGTTCTGGAATGCTCTGAACACTCCTCAGAAGAGTAGAAGATTGAGACAACCCCAGGACCCCAAAACAGATGTGGTTGAGCCAGTTAGCAGTTCATGACCACTCCCTAAACACACCTTAATTCGTCTAATCCTCACAATGGCTCTTGGAAGTAAGTACTGCTGTCCTCCCCATCTTAGAGTTGAAGAAGCTGAAGCTGGGAGAAGTGAAACCACTTGCCCATGGGTACTTAGCTTTCTCTCGCTCTTTTGTTTAGACTAGATTACCAGCTAGTTATAAAATGATTTAATTCGGGAACCGAAGAGGAAAAAGAGGCCTAGGGCAAGGTGTGGGGAGAGGGCAAGGAGCTTCCGTGCCCTCTGAGCCCGCCACTCTCTCCGAGTCACGTGTTCACCAACCAGAACCACACAGCTCTTAATTAACAGGGTAGAACCTCCCCCAAATCCTGGTGTCTGATCTGGAGTCGGACTTTACCAGCGAGACATCACTCTGCCTCTCTGTTGCTGGAAGGCTGTATTGCTGTTGCATTGACAACAGTGTGTCAGAAATGTCTATTTAAAATAGTAAGTGGAGGCACCTGGGTGGCTTAGTCGGTTAAGCATCTACCTTCCGCACAGGTCATGATCCTGGGGTCCTGGGATCGAGCCTCAAATCAGGCTCCCTGCTCAGCAGGAAGCCTGCTTCTCCCTCTCCCTCTGCTGCTCCCCCTGCTTGTGCGTGCTCGCGCGCTCTCTGTCTCTCTGTCAAATAAATAAATAAAATCTTTAAATAAAATAAAATAGTGAATAAAACAGAAGACAAAAAATAGCATTGCAACCTGATTATCAGCATCTGAAACTGTATATGTTAGGATTAGATGGGCGTTTTTGAGGCGAGAGATTGAGTTTGGGTTTTTCGTGAGTTTAGGTTCCACAAGCAGTTGGGCCTACTATGTGCCAGGCTCTGTACTAACGCAAGGTTACACAGGAGATCTCAGGAACTGGTGCTTGCCTTCCGAGCTCACACATAAACCAGTACACCGACTGGGAAACAGAACGACAGCACTGCATAACATAATAGGGAAAACACTGGTGGAAAATGCTTTGGAAGCAGAAAGTAGAGCTCAAAGACGGCTTTCTGACAAAGACAGCATTAGAGCCGGGCCTCTCCCTGTGAAGAACGGTGTTCCAGGCAGTACCAACTGCAAGAGTAAAAGTCCGGAGGCCAGAGAGTCCCTGGTGGGCAGGTCTAGGACAGTGTTGGGAGACAGTGTAGGATGAGGGTGTCAGGCTCCTTGAAAGCCACACTTGGGGACTCGAGCTTTATTCTGGAGGCAATGAAGACTCCTGAAAAGTTTTTTTGTTTTTTTTAAGATTTTATTTATTTATTTGACAGAGAGAAACACAGCAAGAGAGGGAACACAAGCAGGGGGAGTGAGAGAGGGAGAAGCAGGTTTCCCGCTGAGCAGGGAGCCCGATGTGGGACTTGATCCCAGGTCTCCGGGATCATGACCTGAGCCGAAGGCAGAAGCTTTAAACCGCTGAGCCACCCAGGCGCCCCTGAAAAGTTTTAAAGTAGAGAACCATCTGATGAGGCTTTCCTATTCTGGGTTCATTTAAAATCAAGGGAGAGGACTTGGAATGGAGTCCAAGTAAAGTAGGGAACCATCTGACTAGGCTTTCCTATTCTGGGTTTATTTAAAATCAAGAGGGGGGACTTGGAATGGAGGACCATTCCAGGACTTGCCCCCCTCCCGGCCCCCGGAGGGCACAGTTTGGTCTTAGAGAACCACCAGCCTTAGGGAACACCCTTGTAGCTGCCTGGGGATGGCTTGTCTGTGTTGGGCAACCAGAGTAACCTGGGGGAGGAAAGCACTTCTGTGTCGAGAAGCTGGGCAGCCTCTCGGGCTACTCAGCGAAGCTGGTAAGCAAAGAACAGGCCAGAGGGGTCTCAGTTGACTCTTGAGAACAAAGAGTCATAAGAGCCAGTGATTACAGAGAGCTTACTTTGTACCATGCACTATGCTAAAGATTTTGTGTGCTTTATCTCATTTAATCGTGTCAGCAGCCCTGTGAGGTACCTATCATCACCTTCATTTTATGGGTGAGGAAGCTGAGGCCCAGGAGCAGGTGGCCTGGTCACGAAGAGCTTGTGCTCTCTGGTCACGCCACCTGACCTTGAATCCCAACTCCACCACTCAGTAACTGTGTGACTTCGGGAAAGTTTCTTCCCCGCTGAGTCTCCATCTCTCCACCTGTGAGAGACGGGGGCAGGCGGGCACATGGGGAGCATCCCCAAGTACTTCCCTTCCCTGAGGTTCCACTAGTAGTGAGCGGGAAGCCAAATTATAGCTTACTTCTAACTCTAAAATCCAAACGTCAGCTTCTTTGGTGTGCTGCTTTTGTTCTAGAAGTCAGAAAAGCTTTGGAGTGGAATGTTTCTGAATCACGATCTGATTCATAAAAATGGAGACCAAACTGGAGGTCCTTGGCTGAGCCTGACAAAGGCCAGCAGGCTTCTGATTCTCTCAGGCCCCCTCCTGCCTGCTGTCAGGCCATACTCCCACTGTGGCCCAGGGGTCCCCTGGCCACTGAGAGGCCCCAGTGTTGGGGCTCTAGGAGGCTGTTTGGGGGTACCTTCTGGCTCTCCTGCCAACCCTTCTTTCCACATTCTTTTTCCCCTCCACCCCCAGTGAGAAAAAACGCAAGCCTGCTTGGACCGACCGTATCCTGTGGAGGCTGAAGCGGCAGCCCCAGGCCAACCCCCACACCCCGAGGCCACCAGTCCCCCACTTCTGCCTGTCTCTGAGGAGCTATGTCAGCCACATGGTTTACTGCATCAGTGACCATAAGCCTGTCACCTGCACCTTTGACTTGGAGGTGAATTTCCAGGCTGCCTGACACTTGACAGCAGGGCCGCCTCCCGAACTCCCCAGCCCTGGATTCTGATGTCAGCACATCTCCCAGGGGAGACCTGTAGGAAGGACACCATTGCCACTCCTCCCAGGTCAGGTATCCCAGCTATTAGAAGCTGTGGAGGGCATGTCAAAAACATGCTCAGACCCTTTGTGAATAGGTTTCCATTTCCTCTTGGTACTGTCCCTTGGGGCTCATGGGTTCCATTATGCTTATTACCTACCATGTGAAGTAGGACTTCCTTCTATTTGTCCTAAATCTGCCTGGATCAGATTGCACAGGGAGCTCCCTCCATCCTTGCATCTGGCCATCAAATGACCAAGACAATGTTGACCTCCTGCAGGCTGCCCTCCGGCTTTGCTTTTTCGTGGCTGGTTTGTCTTTATACCACCATGTCCATCCACTGGCCTATAGCTCTTCTCCCCAGAGCTACCCCCCTACTTTGGGTCAGGGACCCTGGGGGCCTGAGAGCAGCCACCTGGCTTCTTTCTTAAACCTGTCAGCAACTCCCACATCCCTCCCCCACCCTCTCCCCTCTGCACTTGGCTCTCTGCTTGGTTGCCCACCGGGCCGCTAGCCCCATCCTCCCTCGCAGGGCCAGCCAGCCCCAACAAGCCTTTGGCCCTTTCTTCTTCCAGCCGGCTAGCCAAGGTCTGACATTTGCTCAGGGCTGCCTAGTGGAGTTCTGTGCCCACCTCCTTGTGTGCCCCTGTTCCCCCTCACTGACCCTAATGTGTTGGAAAGTTCACAGCAAGAACATGAGCCTCAAGGAAAGAATGGCACTATGGGATTTCAACCCCTTTCCCACCTCTCTGTAGCTGAAGCCGTTGGTGTCTAGCCCACTGATCACCCTGGTACCTGAGGGGCTGTGGACCATGGAGAATGACATGTTGATCAGCTACTCCATGACTCCGGACTTTCTCAGCAGCCCCTGGGATTGGATTGGACTATACAAGGTGATGTGGTGGGCAAGACGTGGTGTCCATCAGCCATTCCTCCCTGGTTTTTCATCCTGGGGGCTCACGGGAGCAGGGTACAGAGACTGAAGAGCTCTGGCTCATCTCCCACAAAGGTCCTTGCCCACCCAGAGGCCGGCGGTGAAGGAGAGGGCACCTACGGTAAAATGGCCAGCCTGAGGCCTCCTCTCCTTAGGACTTGTCACAGGTGCTGTGTCCTCCCAGACCACTGACTGCGCAATCCCGTCTCCCACAGGTGGGGCTGCGCCACATTAATGACTACGTGTCCTATGTCTGGGTTAGGGACAACCACGTCTCCTTCAGCGATGGGCTGAGCCAGGTACCTGCCGGCTTCCCTGAGATAGGTATTCCATGTCTCCAACATGAGGGCTTGCCTGAGCCCTTCCCTGTCTTTTGGAAGGCGCAGAGGGTGGGATAACTTGTCACTGAGAGCTGGGTGGGGTGCGGGTCGGGGAGCTGACCCTATTCCTCCCCATCCTCCCCATCCTCCCCACCAGGTATATTTCAATACCAGTGACATCCCTGCAACTGAGGACCAGTTTCTCCTCTGTTACTATAGCAACCGTCTACAGTCTGTGGTGGGGATAAGCCAACCCTTCAAGGTATGCTGGGGGTGGGAGGAGACTTGAGCCCCTCCTCAGTTCTCCGGTGCCACGGCCCCTGGAACCCACTTGTACCATGGAGCCTCATGCATTGGAGAAGGGGAGCGGTGGAAAGACACATAGGAAAATCTCTCCCCCCCCCGATTCTACTCACCGCCTGTTTTCTCCCCGCAGATCCAGCCTGGCTCCTTCTTGGCGGAGGACTCACTGGGTGAAGCCCAACCACATATTTGAGCCCGGATGACAGTGGATCCAGGGTGGAGGCCAGAGCTGGCTGCCAGCTCTGCCCACTACTGCCAGGAGCTTGGTCGGGGGGCCCCAGCCCAGCTCCCAGAGGAGGCAGCAGGTATCCTCCACCTCCAAAGGGGAGCTCTAGCCACACTCCTTTGCTCTCTCCAGTCCAGATCTCTAGAATTGGCCCCTTAAATACAGGTTTTTGTTGCTGAGGTACAAGTGAAACCAGCTAGTTTGTCAACACCGGAGACCTGGGACAGACCACTGGATGTGGGAAGGACCCTCCAGCCTCTATCTCGTTTCTTGATTCCCCCACACACACTCCCAGTCGTGCCCAAGCAGGCCTGCCAGGCACATGCCCCATCTGGCACAGGCCCGCATTCTTGTCACGCCACCCTGGGCCTCAGGCTGCCGGGGAGGGAAAGATGCTCACATTTTCACAGGCTCCGTAGACTGGTTGGCATAAGCAGCCGTGGGTTCCAGGCGTCTTAGAGGCAACTCACTGCCCATCCCCCTGGAGGATGGGCCGAGGGTTTGGGATCCCTGCTTTTAGCAAAAGCCATTAGACTAAGTGGGCAGGATGAAGGGGGCCCTCCACCCAGGCTCTGACGGAGGTGTTGTGGGAGGTGTTGTGGGTAGGATGGTGAATGGCCTCCTAGCACTCCTGCCCCCATGGAGTCTGACCCAGGAAGTTCCAGGGCCTGGGCAAAGGATTGGCCCCAGGTTCGCTTGTGCTGCTGGGTCAGTCTCCATGCCCTAACTTGCCCTCCTGTGAAGGGTTGGCAGGTGGTAGAGGAGCTGTGGCCAGACTTTTCCAGGGTATTCTTGCCCAGTCAAGCTCATCTATCTGCTCCTATCCTGACCTGCAGTCACCGGCCAAAAACCTTCCCTTCCTCTAGACTGCCCTAGCACCTAGAAGTGGAGGCAGGCAGAGAAGAGAGCCAGAACCCAGACGTTTTGGAGAATCTGGCCTTGAGGGTCTTCAGAGAGCATTCCCTAGGTGCTGTGTGGGCACTTGGTCCCACTCCCGCCACTTGCCTCCAGCCACTGGTGACTCAGCGGCCCTTCTCCCAGGAGAGGACACCTCAGGAAACCTGCTCTGATTGTCACGCTCATCCTCTGACCTGAGACTGAAGGACACTCCAGTCACTCTGTGATCCACACTCTACCCTGAGAGCTGTGTGTACCATCAAGAACTGTCCCTCTGGCTTCCAGTGGCCCATCGCTGTGTTCTGTGTCTGTTGTATTGGGGGATAATTAGAAACATGGCTTTGACACTTGTGTGTGGCTCTGTGATGGGGTGGTGGTGGTGGCGGCGGCGAGATGACTCCATGTCCTTGCTAGGCTGTAGGACAAGGGCCCTGGGGATCTAGACTAGACGTTCTGTGTCTGAGAGTGGCAGATACTGCCCGGATGGGAATAGGATGAGGTCCCAGGACGATGGCCCTCTGGGTCCCTGGCACAGTTGGGTGAGCCACCTATGCTGTTAGGCTCTTCGTTTACCTTGGTGCAAAGTAGAATGGGTTTCTGGGAACTGATGACTCAGAAAAGGTGCTCTGCATTCAGTAGTTCATCTGTCCTCACCCACGTTCCTTCACAGCCCTGAGCCTTGGCCCCAGCTCGAGCTATCCAGAAATGTCACCTGCCCCCGGGTCTCCATGGCAATCTCTGTCCCTGCCCCAACGCACTCACACTGGACGACCCCTGATCTCTCGTATTTGCCCACCTCTCGCCTTCTCAAGCCTCATGGGCACTGCCACACGGTGCTTGTTGTTTGGCAGTCAGGGCAGCCGAGGCTCAGAGGAGGGCCACGATCCATCCCGAATTACTCAGGCAGCTGTGGTGTCATACAGGGCCAGAAACACAGGGAGGGATAAGATCAAGACCCGGACGTGAACCCAAGTTACACTTCTCCCACGTAGGAATCTTGGTTGTCTGTAAAATACAAATAATGTATGCACTCACAAGATCATTGTGAGAGAACAGTTGAAAAAACAACCGGAGCGACCACGTACCTATCTCCTAATTCTGATTTCATCTAGCCCTGGAGCTGGCTCTTGGGGAGCCACTGCCCCCACTTTCTGCTTGTGGAACATGCTCGTGCATATGCCCACCTCTCCCCTTCACCCTTAAGTCTTCACACATACTCTACCCCTGCCTCCCATTGGGGGGCCCCTCCTGGCCTGGGAGGCGTGAGTCCAGCAGTGATTGAGAGGCCTGGAAGGGGAAGGGGGAGTGTTCTGCCTCCTCTTGGCCCCAGTCAGGATATGGCCGCTCTGGGCCCAGCCCTGACCCGCTGGGTGGAAACAGGAAATGTGTGAGACTTGGTGTGCACTGGGTCTCTATGCCTGGCTCCACAAGCTGATAAGGGCCATTGTGTGGCCACCGGGGATGAGCCTGCCCTAGATAGATGTGCTTCTCAGAGGAAGGAAGGAAGCTTTGCTGGCCTTTCCTGGGCGGGGGACGCTGTGGGGAGGGAAGGAAAGGGTGCCCCAGGGGAAGGTGCTTGACTACTGGGCTTCTGGGGCCAGCGCAGGCCCACTGGACTCCACCCCTCCCAGGCCGGTGTCTCCCTCTGGAAAGGTCACTTTTCCGCATCCTCTTCCCCTTCTTACTTCCTATAACGAATGGCTGAAGACCTGAGGGCTCAGTCCCAGGCCAGGAAAGTGTCAGCAGTGATTTAGCAGCAATAAAGATAGAAAACAGGAACATTGGGGATGAGGGGCACCTGAGGGTACTATGGAAAAGTAAGAAGCCAACAGGGCTAAGGCTGCCCGGAGCCAGGGAGTCCAGTCCTCCCAAGCACTAAAGGCTCTGGAGGAGGGTGGGACACGGACCTCCTCACAATGCCTTCCTGCCTCTCCGGCTAAATCCTGCTTAACATGGCCAGCCCCAGCAGCCCTGGCCTCTCAGACTCAAGGGGCTCACCTGCTGCTGTAGTGGGGAAAGGAGGCAAGCTGGGGAGACAGGCTGGAGGGGCAGTGCCTACTGTCCGATCTTGTTGGCTTGGGATAGGATGCGCCTTCTGGTTTGGGGAACACTGCTCTCCAGCCGACACCAGTGCGTGGGCAGCAGGAGAGGCCTGGCCATGCAGCTGTTGGGGAGAAAGACCTCCTGCCCTTTGACCTGGAGGCCAACGTCCCCCACCCCCACGAGTGGCTGCATCAGCCTTTCTGGTTACCTGGGACAACAGGCATTTCCTCAGTCCCTTCAGCCCCTCCTCTTCCTGCCCCCACCCGCTGGGCCAAGAGGCCTCCCAATCAGACCTGGGCTGCTCCAGCTGTGTCCTGAGGAGCTGGACCAGGCACCTCCCCTGGGGCCGGGAGTTGAAGCTGAACCAAGTGGCCATCCCGGTGTGAGACCAGATTCCTGGCTCAGGGAGCAGCGTGGGCCAGTGGGCAGGCAGGTTGTTGCTCAGCAGCCCCCTCGCTCAGCACGCACCGGTGGCTCTATATCAGCGGAATGGCACTGCAAGTGGAGCTGATACCCACTGGGGAGATCATCCGCGTGGTTCATCCCCACAGGCCCTGCAAGCTTGTAAGCTGGAATGCTCTGGGCTGGGAAAGGGTGGCTATATCTTTCCAGGGCCCAGCAGCTCCCTCAAGCAGACCCCTCAGGAAAGAGGTGAGCAGCGGGGAAGTGGCCTGACCCTTGGTGGGCAGGAACAGACTGGAATAGAAGGGATAAATGGAAGGAAGGGGCAAGAGTTTAAGCGCCTGTAAGAGCAGGAATTTTCAAAGCAGGGATCTGGGTTTGAATCCCTTCTCTTCTGCAGGCTGGGCTATGAACTGGGCATAACACCTAGGTGACAGGACTGCTCCGAGGCCAAAGGACTGGTGGTGTTTGTAAGCTCCAGACGCATAGTAGGCGCTGGGTGCATGCCTCCCCTCTCCTCTGTCCCAAAGAACTAGGACTGGCCAGCTCAGAGCGGTAGCTTGAGCGGGGAAAGGAGGGGGA
>PITA01033034.1:0-13226 GCA_004023965.1 Spilogale gracilis | reverse complement strand
CCCTGCTGGGAGTGGAAAGCTAAAACTGGAGTGAGTAGGGATGGTCTGGGGAGGGTGTAGCTGTAATGGTCTGTGACCAAAGGCAGTATCGGGACAGGCTGGGGTCAGACACGGGTTAGCACAGCAGAAAGGATAATGTGTGAGAAGAGACGAGCCCAAAAATCAAGCCTGAAGGGAACCTGGAGGGTTGTGTGGCCTTGGGGAGCGTCATGTGGGCTTGGAATTGCGTGAGCACAAGGCCTGGACAGTAGGCTGGCCTCTTTCTGAGAACAACCTTTGGGAACAGAGGCATTGAAAGGCTGTAAGAAAGATGGATCCTTCCATAAACATCAGTACATCATTTCTACAAGTATAAGTTACAGAAAGGCGGCTCACAGACCTAATATGGACAGCATATGGGCTTGCTAGTCCTATACAGATGTTTTTAAAGAAAAGTCAATTAGCTGCTAACATTTAATAAGAACTTTTTACCTAAAGAAAGGACTTGGCAGAGGGTGCATTGGTAGAGGCACAGTCTAGTTGAGAACGTAGCCAGAAGTGCAAGGGTGCTGGAGACATGCATCCAGGTTAGGTGAGGAATCATCAGGAAGTCCATGGGTGGAGGATGCAGCAACGGTAGGACAGGTATCAGAAAGTGGTGCATGTATGCAAGGTGTAGCCATCCTAGGGCCTGATTGATTAAAAGGTGAACGAGAAGAGGGAGAACCAGCCTAGAAGAGGATTGGGCAGGAGTTGCATGTATGGAGGAACTCTCTAGTCTGTGGTAAGGCCTTCCGGTTGAAGGGAGCATGTAGCCTAGAGGAGGACTTCTAGGCTATACATTTGTAGGGGAAACCAGCCTAGTGAAGTAACCAACAACAGGTACCACTGTGTTGGGTGTAGCCAACATAGGAGATGACCCTGCAAGAAGTCCTTGAGTGGGGAGTGGACATAATCTTGGGTGAGCCTTGACAGGAAGTACAAAGGAGGAAGGAGTATTCAGACTAGGGAAGGACTCAGTAGGGCCTAAATGGTAGATGAACACTTACCTTAGGGACAGACATAGAAGGGGGTGCATGGAAGGAGATAGTATCTGAGAAGCGTGAAAAATAAAATGAGGACTGTTATGCCTTATCTCTCTAATAGCCACCTGGATTCTGTACACTCACTTGCTAGACCCTAAAAAGTGAAAAAAAAAAAAAAACCACCAGCAGCCTTCCTATGGCCACCCTGAAATCACAGGGCCTCTCTCTCCGCGCCCTCTGGGAACGAGAGATAATGGTCATTAGGCTCCAGGAATGTGGCTAATGGCTCTGGGAATGTGGCTAGGTAACCACACCTGGAGCCCCCTACCTGACCAGTTGACCCCAGGAATGTGGCTACGTTGAAAGACTCACCCTTCCCCCTTTCATGCTGAGTGTTGTAAGAGGGAGTGCCCCTCTGTGGTTTCAGTTAATAAGCGCGGGAACCAATCAGATCATGCTGGTGTTCAAATTTGAGCCAATAAGAGTCCAAGTACCACGGAAAGTCCCGAATTTGTTTGTGTCTGTCTATAAAAAGCTGTAAAATCTGCTGCACTGGGCCTCTTAGCATCACCAGTAACGAGTATGCGGAGGTCCGGGTTCGAACTCACAATAAACGACCCTTGCCCTTTGGCTTTGACTCTGGACTCTGGTGGTTGTCTTTGGGGGGTCTCCAAATTTGGGGCATTTCAGTATCCAGTATGTGGCGGGACTGAATAGGAAGTACATAGGTGAAATAAATAAAGAGGAGCATCATGTAAGACCTACATGAATGGAGGATTCCAATAGCCTGGGAGAGTATTCAGCAAGAAGTGTAAAGATGGAGGGTACAGGCAGTCTAGGGGAGGAGCAGACTAAGGAGTGTATCGCTGGTAGGAGCATTTAGCCTAGGGCAGCACTTGGCCAAAGGTTTATGAATAGTTGGCTGTGATAACTTAATAACTATTTTTGATACTCTGTAATTGATGATTTGGCATCGACAAGTCATTGAGCCATGCTAATGGCCCAAGTTTTTTTTACATCTCTGTCATCCTAGTGTTACCTTGAACATGAAGTCATCTTATAAACCCTCCAACCACTCAGTAGCTTCAATATGTTTTGCTTCCTGCCTAGTAGGTGATGTCCTCACCTAGCTACTTCTCACTGCATAGTAATAAAGGTCCCAATTCTACTTAAGCCCTCTCCGTGCTTCTCCCTACAAGTGACCCCATGTGGCTTGCTGGGACCTTCTGTCCTCTGGGGAACTGTGAGTAATAAACTCTTCTTTGAAAGGTTATTGTCTCTTAAGTCTTTTATCTTACTTTATGTGATTAAAACAAATCATGGGTACATTTTTAAATGGTACACTGAACAGGGTAGTCCTGTGGCTGATGGGGATGACATGCCTCTGGGTTTACTAAATGAATCTAACAGACAGGAAATACCGTGGGAAGGCATTGCTGGTTTTTGGCTGCTGGTGCTTTAATGGCCATTGCATTGTGCTGGGTCTGTATGGTATTGCAGTGGTTCTGCAATCTCAACTATAGCAGAACTCAAAAAGCTTAGTCCTCTCTAAGTGGTTCTCTACTTTAGGGTGCTGTAATGTGGGCAAGGTGGTTCCCATATGGCTCTTCAGGTGTTTATAATGTACCTGATCTGGAGAAGAGAGCCTTCAATAGTTGGCTGTTGTACTGTGTGAAGGTACTTGGAAAGAAACAGGAAGTCGTTACATCTCTCCCAATATGGGTGTGTCTGATCCCCTGAACCTCCGCTAGGGCTGAAGTCTGTAGGAACTACTCAACTAAAACCAACTTCCTTTCTCATCGGTGCTAGGCACATTGGCTTGTCTTGTAGCAGAAAACTGCCCACCTAGAGATAGCCTTACTTACACTGCAAAGACCCACTGACCAGTCTCACGGTCCACTCTTTTCATAGAGACTCTGGCTCCATGCAAACAGTTTTGTGTTGGTCACAAATTCCTTTGCTATTGCCTTGTTGCTGTATTGCACTTTGTCTCTGAACCTTGTGGGTTATAAGAGTTCATATCCTTAGAGGCCCTTGGCACAATAGTTAATGAAAAAAATGGAAGGGTAAGGAACATCTGGTTACAGTATCTCCAAAAACTCCTGTTGATGTATTCAGTTTAATTAATACTTACAAAATACCACAAGAACCCTCTTGAGTGGTCCTCAGTGCCACAGCATATTAGAAACAAAGCATAAGAATAAATCAGGCAGGGTCACAGTTGCCTTCTTGGAGGTTGACCCTGATCCCTTGGATATTAACTGGGAAAACTTAGAAAGATTGTTGCAGGTATTTCTTGTAAACACCCAATAGATAAAAACTGTGGGAAATGAACAGGACATCGAGACAAAGACTCAAAACTTTGTAAGGCTGAAAATATAAACCATCTTATAGGATTTTGTATAGAGAGTTCAGGAGAAGGGGGCATGCTAGATTCTAAAGCTCTTTATGACTGGCTCCAAGTTCTGTCTCAAGGTCTAAGAAGTGAGACGGTGGAAATAGCCTAGGACCCCTGAATACATGCTTTATCCAGAAATGCTCACGTTCTCTGAGAGGTTTCATGTAAGATTAGATGCTTCCTATATGCCCTGCCTAGACTCACACCTTTACTTAATACCAATATCAGACAGTTGAAAGTAACACTTATGAGCCAGGTCAGAGCAGCCCCCAGGCAGTTGCTATGCCAAGTGAGCCCCTCCTATTACCACACTGAATTTTTATGGCCTGGAAATGGGCTCACCCTAGCATAGCCACAGTCTCTGCTACGGCTCATAATAAACAGCAAATAGTAGAGGAGGCCAAAACATTATTACTCAAGATTGGCATGGTTTGGTGAGTTTATTGTTTTGTAGAAAACCCTGACCCTGCAGATAATGAAGCAATTTCAAACCCAGAGTCTGTTCTTCTTGACCCAAAATCCAAGGAACCTTTCCTAAATAAGTCCCTTCTAAGTTATAAACCTGTCCTTTTTCTGATAGGCTCAGCCCATGCATTTAGGGAAGCCCTAGAGGGAATAAATATCCTAGTTGACTTGAGAGTGACTCTCCCAACAATAAGTAGGTTTTAGTTTATCAGAACCAGCCACTGGCTGGATCCTCTAGGCAGTTTCCCCCTAGTGACCTCCTCTACTGCTAGAAACTTTCTCTTGGGGGAATTACCATCCCCTGAGCCTCCTGCCGACTTCATAACTGTGCAGCCATTTCAAATGCTCGGACTACTCAAGAAGGCATTTCTTCACTTAGGACCTTTTCCTCATCTATAAGCAGCCCCTGCTGAGGCACTGCAGAGCTTTCAACCATCATCCTGAGACAGACCTACATACTGGTAACTTAGAGACATAGATATCCCTTATGAAAAAATTTCAGACCAATTTACCTTTAAACTCCAGCAACTGAGAAACATGCTAGATGTTGTAGCGAGTTTCTTTAATTTGATATGGGAAGCCCTGCTTAGCCAGAGGCTGGCATTATCAGTTCCTAGTTCGAGTCCTAATGCCCCATGTCTTATCCTGATCTTTGACAGTGGCTATCACCTAGCCCCATCCCTTAGGGTGATGATAACTCACTGGATCTTGCCCCAGAAACTACTCTGATGGTCTACTGGAGCCCATAAAATAACTGACTTTTCCTGGCTCTTTTAGATACTGGGTATAAGTCAGTTATTTGGGGGTATTTCTTCCCTTTTAAAAAATATGGCAACCCATTTAAAATGCAGGGCATGCTGGATCACCCCATTCCAGGGCATATGGGTGACACATGATGTTATGATTGGATCTATCAAATTAAATAAATTTACAGTGTTGGTAGTCCCTCTGTCTCTGATCTGTTTGATGTTAGGCATGGACAGTATTTTGGAAAATCTCTTAAATTGGAACAAACCCAAACCAGTAGCACTTGCTGTGGATCTTGCTTAATGGGAACCTGTGAACTTTCCACCCTCCCTTAAGATTATCGGTACGTCTCAATACAAGCTACAACACTGTGGAGCCGGGAACAGGCCCATTATTTCAGATTTTTGAAAAATTGATGTTTTGGTTCCTACCATCTATTCTTTTTATAGCCCTTTCAGACCACAGCTAAAGGCAGACAAATGAGTGGTATCTAACTAGATTATCACCATCTCTATACAATTGTTCCGTCCATCAAGGCAGTATTTCCTAACATTTTTGAGGTTATTAATGACATCTAGGCTGCACCTAGTGATTTCTTTGCAGAGCATATAGGAAGGCCAGTGTGTCATTGGAGTGGAGAAACTGGGTGGGTTGTGGGCAGCAGGCAGAGAATCCTGCACCATTAGCACAGTGAAGTAACTGGACAGGGTGCAAGCAGCAAGGAGTATGACTGGCCATCCATCAGTGCATTGGTGTATCCTGGCGGTGAATATGAGTGACACCTGTTCTGTGAGTGCAGTGGAGTGGCAAACAAGAGACTATGTATAAACAGGACAAAGAGGAGGAGTCATATACTGTCAGTGCCATGGGGATCTTGGCAGAAGATACGATTAAGAAAAGAAATGGAGCTTACATAGTCAGTGTGCTGGTGTAGTTGAACAGAATATATGAATGGAGCTAAGCAAGTAGCTTACCCTATATACAATGGTGCAAGGAAGAGGGCTTGTGAACAAGGCAAAGAGGAGGAGCCCTGCCCCAGGAATCGAGTACTAGAACTGGACAAAGGATGTGAATGGGGAAAGGGAAAGCTTTTCAGTCCCATGGAGTAGCTGGGAAGGTGATATGACCAGGCTAACGAGGAGGACCCCTGAAGCGTCAGTGCAGTAATGGCAGAATGTGAATAGGGCAAGAGAAATTGAACAGGGAATATGAACAAGGCAGTGAAGATGAGGCCCTCCCCATCACTGTAATGATGGGCTTGGCCAAAGGATATAAAAGGAGCAAAGGAAAAAGGCCTCACATCATCAATTTATTAGAGCAGCTGGACAGAGGGTATGCCCCATAGATGCAGTAAGTTTCTAGACAGGGCGTGTAGATGGGATAAAGAAGAAAATCCCTATACCAACTGCAGTGGTATAACTGGGCAGGTGATGTGACCAAAGAGGAAGGACCCCACTCTATCAGGGCAGTGGAACTACTGGACAACGATAGTGATTGGTAAAAGAGGAGGGTTCCTACTTGATCAATACTGTGGGGATAACTTGAGAAGCTTTCTGATAGAGGCAGAGATGTGCCCCAAACATTATGGGCATGACAGGGGGAGTCCTGAACCAATGGTTGCTGGATAGAAGCTATGTACAGGAAGTGAGACACATGCTCACACCGTCAGTATAGTGGTGACTCTGGACAGGGACTTAATCATGGCAAAGAGAAGGAGCCCAACAACATCACTGTGGTGGTATCAATGCCAAGAGATGTGAAGGGCACAAGGAGAATGAACTCTTCTCCCCAGGCCAGCACAAAGTACAGTACAGGGCATGTGATCAGGGCCAAGACAAAGAGCTCTGGGTCACTGCATCCATGCAGTGGGGTTGTTGGACAGGGGATGTGAGTGGAGCAAATAAGCCTTGTACCATCAGCATAGTGGAGTCTGTAGAGTTGATATGAGCCAGGCAAGAGGAGGACCCAGCACCATGTCTTAGTAGAGAAGGGTGGAAACAGGGCACAGAGATGTGAGCAGGGCACAGTGGAAGAGCCCTGAGCAATAAACACTGTGGCCTAACCACGAATGTTAAGGGGGCAGAGGAGCAAGCATCAATGTAGTGATGTCATTGAGCAAATGGAACAAAGGGAAGGGGTTCCACCATATCCACGTGATGGTGTGACTGGTGTAACTGGTCAGTGGATTCCATCTCAGTGTGCAGAGAATAGTCACCCTGCACTGTAATTTTTGTAATAGAGTAAGTAGTTAGAAGATGTGACCAGGACAAAGACGAGGTGTGGTTCATGAGTATAGCAACGCACTTGGGCAGGAATGTGAATCTGGCAAATAGAAAGGGGTGTGAGGCAACAACTAGACTAGAAGTGTGGGTGGGGGAAAGAGGGTGACCCCTGATCTGTCAGTGCAGTGTGGGATAGGACATGGCATGTGGGAAGGAGGAAGAAGAGGAGTCCTACCTGAAGAGTTCAGTGGTGAAACCTCACAGGGGATGTGAAAAGACAGAAAAGGAGAATCCTCACACTATTAATGTCGAGGTATAACCAGACATGATCCGTGATCGGGGCCAAGAGGAGGAACGCTGCATCAGCAGCACAGTGATTGCACTGCAAGGGGTGAACAGGACAAAAACCAGCCAAAGGCAAAGCCAGTGTTGTGGCGTTGCTGGGTCGGCGATGTGAGCAGGATGCAGGGAGGCTCATCCGTGCTGTGGTGTACGTGCACAGTGAGTCTGTGAGCAAAGGGCGGATCCTCACAGCATTGTGACTGTGGTGTGCCTGAGAGGGGGAAAGAGGAGGGTCCTGAGCTAGGGTGCGGTTGCGTGATGGCACAGGATGTGGACAGGGAAAGAGGAGCGACCTGACACCATCAGGGTACTCCCTGAGTGGCAAGGGAGAGTTGGGAGAAGGAGCAGTGCCACATCATTAGCGCAGTTGTGCAAGTGAACAGAGCAAAGAGGAAGACCCTCACACCAGCAGTGGGCTTAGCTTCAGGATGAGAACGGGGCAGAGATGAACACAGCGGTACTACTACTGCAGTGGTTCCACCAGACCAGTATGAGCAGGGTAAAGAGGGTGAGGCCCGATCTATCCATGCTTGATGCACCTGAAGTGCAGGCTAAAAGGCCAGAGGAGAGGGCCACAGACCCGCACCACCACTGCAGCCCAGTAATAGTGCAGAAGATGTGTATCAGGCAGATGGAGGAGAGCAACTTGGGAGACCATGTGAACATGAGAAGAGGGGGACCCCTGCAGGGGTCTAACTTGCTGGGGTATTTACAGAGCAAATGGGAAGCGCCCCTTAACATCAGTTCAGTGGAACAATGGGCCGAATGTGAAAACAGGCAGCTGGGAGGAGCCCTAACGATCAGCCGAGTGGAGCAACTGGGAAAAAGTTGTGAAAGGGGCAAAGAAGGGCAGGGCCACTCTATAAATTCAGAGGTGTGACTGAACAGAGAATGTGAAAAGGCAAAGAATAGGGTGGTATACCTGGATAGGGGTGTGAACAGGGCAAAGGGGAGGAATCCTGGCCTCCATTGCAGTGGTGGATTTGGGTACCTGTGTGAATGGGGCAGAGAGGACCCACTCACCCTAGGTACAGTGGTATAACTGGGGAAAGAATGAGACCCGGTCAGAGAAGAGAAGCTTCACACCATCAGTGTAGTGGAGTTAATGAGCTAGGGGACATGAAAACAGAAAGAGTCAGTCTGGTGGTGGAAATAGACTGCAGATGTGAACAAGACCAAAGAAGCCCTAGACCGTCAGTGTAGTGTTATAACTGGAAAGGGCCCCCAGCACTATCGTGCAGCTGTGTTTTTTCAAAGAAGGAAAAGGGCAAAGAGAAGGAAGGCCACACCCTCACTATCATGGTTACTTGGGCAAAGGATGTGAATGTGGCCAAGAGGAGGATCCTCATACCATCAGCAAAGTGATTACCCAGACAGTGGATCTGAATGCAGCAAATGGGGAGATCCCCCTCTCAGTTCAGTTATGTAACTGGGTGTGTGGGTACAGTGGAGAGAGGAGCACTGCATGGTTTACACATTGGGTACCTGGGTGGAGGTGGTAAGGGTGAAAGAGCCTGCCTCCATCATTACAGTACGGTAACTGGAAAAGGGTCTTGAACAGGCCAACGAAAAGCATTCCCCTCCACACTGTAGTGGTGTAAGTAGGCGGGTTGTGTGAATGAGGAGTAGAAAAGGTGTCCTGCACTGTCAGAATAGTCCTACAGCTGAACACAGGCTGGAACAAGAGAAAAGAGGAACATTTCTAAATGAACAGTGTCAAGCCATAACTGGCATGGGGATTTGAAAAGTTTAAAGAAACATGTCCCCATGCCATTAGAGCAGTGGTCTGTATAGAAGGGGATTAGAATGGTAAAAAGGGGAGAGTCCCAGCATCGTCAGTATCTTGATGGAAGGAGACAGGGGAAGTGAACAAGGCAAAAAGAAGCACCCCCAAAGTATCGTCGCAGTGGTGAGCTGCGAAAGGGACACGACCTGTGCAGAAGGGAGGAGCCCTGCATCATCAATGCGAGGTGTAAGTGCGTGGTAGAATGGAAAGCTGCAAACCAAAGGAACCCTACTTCATCAGTGCAGCAGTTACCCAGACAGGGTCATGAACATGGCAGTGGGGAAGAGCTCTGCCCCATCATTAGTGCTGACCTGAAGAAGGCTATGAAAGAATGAAAGGTGCAGGTGCGGCACTATATCATTAGGGCAGTAGTGTAAGTGGGTGTTGGTGTAAAAGCAACAAACAGAAGGAGCCCTGTATCATCAGGGCATTGATGGACTTGTATGTGGTGTGAACAGAATGAGGAGAGGGGTCCCCACAGTGATGCAACTAGATGGGGGTAGAACAAGGCAAGGAAGTACAGCCTTGCATAATCAAGGCAGTGGAGGACTTGGCAGGAGACATGAAAGGATAATGAAGAAGAAACCTGCACCATCAGTACAGTGGTATATCTGGTATAGGATATCCACTGGGAAAATAGGGGGGCCTCACACCATCAGTGAGGAGCTGTTTCTAGGCAAAAGTGAATGAAGCCTAGGGAGGAGCCTACCGTGATTCACAGTGATAGAAATGGAGGGGTGATAGTAAGTGGCAGAAAGGAGCCCTGTACCATCAGTGTGGGAATGTAACTGGGAAAGTCCTATGTGTGAGGTCAAGAAAAGAACCTCACAACATCAGTGCAGTTGGAGGCCCTAAATGTTGGATTGTGAACAGTTCACAGAGCATTGACCTCTGTGCTCTATTGTATCTGGGTAGGGGAAGTGAACTGGATTTTTTTTTAAAAAAGTATCCCCACACTATCAATGTAGTAGTGTAACAGGAAAAGTAGTGTAACAGGAAAAGGGTGGCACAAGAAAGAATAGGCTACATCATCCGCACAGTGATTTAAGTGGGCAGGAGATGGTGAAAGGGGCAAAGAAGAGGAGGAATCGCAAATCGTCAGCACTGTGGCGTAATTGCGTAGGTTGTGAAGAAGCAAGTAAGATGATCTCCATACCATCATTTCAGTGTTGCAACTGAACAGTAGGTTTGAATGGGCCAGGGAGGAGTTACGCACATCATTTATGCATTGCTGTAATTGGCCAGGGGATACAAATTGGCAAAGAGGGAGAATGTACCACAAGGACTGCTGGAGGTGGGATATAAACAGGGCAGAGGGGAGCATCCCCACACCATCAGAGTGGTCATATAGCTTGGAAAGGGTGAATGTGCAGGGAAGAGCAGCCACGTCATCCTTGCGGGTATTTATCCAGGTACTGGAGGTGTGATCGGGGCAAAGAGGAGGCACCCGTCGCCATCAGTATAGTTGTTACTAGGACTGTGTGAACCGACGCAACAGGAGACTTGCAGTGTCAGGCAGTGGCGTGACTGGACATGGTATTTGATCTGTGCCAAAGAGCGTCCCTGTGCCATGCCAGTGAGGTGGTTTATTTAGAAAAGAGATGTGAATGGCGTAAAGAAAAAAAGGAAGGTGCACCATAAGAACGTTGGTTTCTTTGGTAGGGAAAGTAAACAGGAGAAAGAAGAGAATCCCAGTGCTATTCTTTGATCCCTACACTCTCAGTAGTGTTAAGTAAAAAGGTACCATGAATGGTCCAGAGAACAACTTGCATCATTGGTGTTGTGAAAGTTTTCAGGGGATGTGAAAGAGGCATCCTGGATTGTCCTCTCACCTTCAGTACCATGGTAGGAATGGGCACGGGAATGTAGCTGAGGCAGTGAGGAGGTGTACCACACATGAGCCCAGTCCTTCCCTAGGCAGGGCTTGAGTCCTGCACTATCCATGCAGTGGCGCATGCCTGGCATGTGAAGAGCTTAAGGGCAAGTGTCCCTGTGCCAGCAGAATGGTATGGCAGCTGGAAAGGAGAAGTAAACCGCATGAGCAAGAGCCACCCCACATCACCGGTTTGGTTGTTAAGGGTGTAAAAGGTACAAAGACAAAACCCACACATCACCCAGTGGAGTATAGGGAAGTTGAACAGGACCAAGAGCTGGGGTTCTTCCCCCTCAGTGCGTTGGTATAATTGAAGGGGTGATGTGAATATGGTAAAGGAAGGAATCTTACCCTAGCAGTGCAGTACTAGATAGTTAATATGAACTGGACAAATAATGGGAACCCCAAAACATGAGTCTGTAGGTGTAACCACACAGGTTGTAAAGAGGACAGTTAGGAGCAGCCTCACAAACCAAGTGTAGTTTTGTAATAGAGGTGGATTTTGAACTGTGCAGAGGAGCTGCCCTATGCCATCTGTTGTGGTTGTGTATGTGGAGAGGCAATGTGAAAAGGGGAAAGATGGAAAAACTGCATCATTACGACCGTGTATACCTGGGAGTGGAGTGGGAGTGGGAGAAAGAGTACGATTCTTACATCACCGTGGCACAAGTGGAAAGTTGATGAGGACAGGGCAAAGAAGAACCTTCTCAAAGCATCGGTGCAGTCACATAAGTAGAGGGAGAATGTGAACAGGGCAAAGACTAAGATCCTCAGATCACCACTGCAAAGCTGAAAATGGAAATTGGGTGGAAACTGGGCAAAGGGAACCTTCCCATACCATGGGCCCAATTTTGTAAGTGGAGAGGGTATGTGAATAGGGCAAAGAGAAAGCCCTCTCTGTCAGCATCTTGATGGTGTGATGGTGTGACTGGATGGGGGACTTCAGCAGCAGCAAGAGGATTATACTCATTAGCGTAAGGCTCTAATGAAATGTGTATATGAATGGGATGAAGCGCAGGAGTCCTTCTTCATCCCTGGAGGGGTGTGATTGGATAGATGTGGACCTGGCAAGCGGCAGGACTCCTGAGCATTTAGTGAAGTAGTATTACTGGGTTGAAGTAGTGAACAGAGCAAATAGGAAGAGCCCTGCTCTGTTATTGGACTGGTGTCTGGACAAGGAATGTGAGCAGGACAGTCAGGAGTATTCTAACCCCAGAAATGCAATGGTATTGGTGGGGAGGGTATATGAATGGGACAGTGGTGAAATGCCAACTCGACAAAGAGTAAGAACCCCAAACCACCAGTGCAACTGGATAGTGGGACAGGGGATATGTATTGGGCCAATACCATCTCAGTGCAGTTGAATAACTGGGTAGGACAGTATAAAAGGAGCAAATACATAGGCCTCAAAATCTTCCATGTAGTGGTATAATTGCAACTGGGATGGTTTTGATGGCAGGCAACGCGATGCCCTCCCACGTGAGTCAGAACTATAGTGCTGTTCTCTCTCCAGTGCCCCAGGAGAATTGTAAGTGTGCCTTCGTGATAGTGTGATTTATAGTCACAGTGTCATAAAACATTTCATCTGCAATAGACTGGTCTGCTTTTTGGAGCTTGAGGTGACCTTCCGGATACTACTGAGATAGTTAATGGAGAACCAATTCTGTCATCCTGCTCAGAGCTTCTCATATATCTTGTAATATATGTCACTGAACGTTCTGAAAGCAGAGGTTCTGTTTTCAGACATTGTAATTGTCCAAGATATATACCCTGGCGTAAATATGCATGATTGTTACACTCTAGAATATTAGCTAACTAACGTAGAAACCAAGGCAATGACCCAAGTCCAGCCCGGGTTGTAGTGACTAAAAGTCGTCGTCGATTATCTGGCAGGCTTGACAAACCGCGTTTCAGCAGAAAAGAGAACAGATCACAAAGCAACCCCTGCCACAGTTGGCACCTTATTGACATTTCCGCAGCCATGGCCAGGAGATCAATGGGCTGTGAACACTGAATTATGGTCTCACGCCTGGAAGTGATCCCTGCAGGCCAGGCTGCAGGATGTTAGCGGAATGACTTGCAGGAACACACACCCTTCCTGGCTGCTTCTCCTTCTGCTCTGGGAATAGAAGGGCCGCCTTGGGTCAAGGTTGTGCACCTGACATTCCAAAGCAGCACTGTGTTCAGCACGGAGCCGTCTAGTTACCCAGATGTCTCACTACGTAGCTGTGCTGTGTTTTATGTGCCAGAGTTAAACACATTGAAGAAGATAAGCCAGATCAGTTTCAACAGGTAGAAAGTCTAAACTTTTGGGCAGTATTTAACAGGTAAGGGTGTGGTGTTCTTGCAAGAAAGGAGATGAAATAAGTTTGGACGATGAAGTGGGAAA
>PITA01033033.1:0-13227 GCA_004023965.1 Spilogale gracilis | reverse complement strand
GGGTAATGTCTTTCATATGCAACCCAAACAACCTTATTATCTAATTCTCACACACCAAGTTGTTATTGTCTCCTGCTCTGAATCATCTCAGGGCCAGGTACCACGCAAGAAGAGACCATCAAACCAGTCGATCCTTTGTTGGAAACACCAACAAAGGCTCTGTACTCAGCTTTCCCCCCACCCGAGCCCCTTCTTCACCAAATCTGGTACTTCCGTGGCCCTACATGGTACAGACATACCCTTCTCTTGGGAAATGTAAGTAAACAATTCATCTTTCAGTAACACGATCTCTCCATGTCAGCATACAGTCACCTTCATAAATTAAAATCCCACAGGCATAATTTTAACACAACATTTATAGGCAAAAAATTAACCTCAACCTATACTTGACACCTTATATAAAAATTACGTCAATACAGATCATACATCAAAGTCAGACTATAAAAATTTTAGTAGTGGGGTGCCTGGGTGGCTCAGGTGGTTAAGCCACTGCCTTCAGCTCAGGTCATGATCCTGGAGTCCCGGGATCGAGTCCCACATTGGGCTCCCAGCTCCGCAGGGAGTGTGCTTCTCCCTCTGACCTTCTTTCCTCTCATGCTCTCTCTCACTCACACACTCTCTCTCAAATAAATGAACAGAATACTTTAAAAAAAATTTTCAGTAGAAAACATAGAAGTCTTTGTGACCCTGAAACTCTCTTAGATATAATTTGGAAAGCATGACACATAAAAAAAGAAATTGATAAGTTAGAGTCAATCAAAATTATAACTTCTTCCCTGAAACAAACTGCTAAAAGAAAAAAAAGAAGTTTCAGACTGGAAGACAAAATATGCAAGCTCAATAATAAGAAAACAACTCAATTTTTAAAAATTGGCAAAATACAGACTGCAAATAAGTCCTTAAAAAATGCTCAATATCATTAGTCACTCCAGAAACACAAATTAAAACAACTACCACTACACACATATTAGAACAGTTAAAATATAACAACAACCAACAAGTATTATCAAGGATGCAGAACAATCAGAACTCTCATACATTTACTGGTTAGAATGAGAATGTTATTACGGCCATTCTGGAAAACAATTTGGTAATTTCTTATGAAGTTAAACAGACATTTACCATAACATCCAGTAATCTCACTCTTAGGTGCTTACCCTAGAAATACGAAAACTTATGTTCACATAAAAACCTATAGACAAATATTCATAGCAGCTGAATTATATTCACAATATGTGAATTATAGTCACAATCACCCAAAACTGGAAACAACACAGATGTCCAACTGATGAATGGATAAGTACTGTGGTACATTCATATAATTGAATACTATTCAGCAATAAAAAGAAATGAACTATTGATAGAGCTATAACACTGATGAATCTCAAAGACATCATCCTGAGTAAAAGAAGTCAGTCTCCAAGTCACATATTATAGGATTCCATTTATATGACACTCTGGAAAAGATCAAGCTATAAATATGGAGAACATATCAATACTTGCCGGGGCTAGGGGTGGGGACAGAGTCTGACTACAGAGGAGCAGCATGAGTACAATTTTTTGAAGTGATGGAATTCTTCTGAACTCTGATTGTAATGGTGGTGGTCACACAAATTTATACGTGTGTTAAAACTTGTGAAATGTACATCAAAAAAAGATATTTTATATATAAACTTTTTATACAAGTCATTTTAAGGAGGCAAATGAAAACTCTTGAGGGCAGAATGCTTTTTTTTTTTCCAAATAAATTCCTGGGTTCAATTTTAATATTTAGTTTACTCAAATTTTGAAGAATAGATCTCATAGTGTGGACAGAAGTTTCAACAGTCAAATCTATTTTGTCAACCAAGCCAAGAAAGACAGTGACTGAGAGGCAATTTCAAATTCTTGGACTTCAATTTTATTGGATAAATCATTGATCTAGTAGGTGGGGGACCAGAAAAAAGTGTAACTCAAACCATTTACTACTATTACAAGCTGAAAGTCAATTTTCCAAACTCCAAATGTTTCATTAATCTCAGAAAATAAATCCCTTCAGAATCATGACTCATGGGGTGCCTGGGTGGCTCAGTTGGTTAAGCCATTGCCTTCAGCTCATGTTATGATCCTGGAGTCCCGGGATCGAGTCCCACATCGGGCTCCCAGTTCCATGGGGAGTCTGCTTCTCCCTCTGTCCTTCTCCCTTCTCATGCTCTCTCACTCACTCTTTCTCTCTCTCAATAAATAAATAAAATATTAAAAAAAAAAAAAAAGAATCATGACTCATCAAGCATCCTTCTCCCTTCTGCAGATATTTAGACCCTTTTTTGCCCCTGGCCTTTAAAATACTGAGCAAAATACTTACAGCTTTAAGGGTAAGATCACACTGGAAAACAAGTTTCTGGAGTTGTGTTAAAATTTCTCTTTTGGTATTTTCCAGATCATTTCGTCTCTCTTCAACATTTGTCACACAAACTTTGTAGAGTTCATTTGCTTCTTCTACCTTTAAGAATATCACAGAAAAAAAATAACAATGATCACTAGAATTTATATTTTATTTTTTTAAAGATTTTTTATTTATTTATGAGAGAGAGAGAGAGCATCAGAGGGGTAAGGTCAGAGGGAGGAGCACACTCCCTGCTGAGTAGGGAGCTGACATGGGACTGGATTCCAGGTCTCCAGGATCATGACCTGAGCTGAAGGCAGTCGCTTAAGCAACTGAGCCACCCAGGCACCCTAGAATTTATATTTTAAAACAAATATTTATTATAATAAAACTCAACAGAAATAATTGAAAAGACTTTTTGTATTAAAATTATGAAACAGTCTGTTTTATATTTCCAAAGATAACAGACTGGTCAGTGACTCAAAGGCAGTTTAATGGATAGTCAAGTAGGATTTACAATGAGCATACTGTCTACAAAATAAATGCCTACTTCTATTTATATTTACCATCTTCTATATAATCTTACAGATTTCATCAAATTATATTTCATAAGCAATATAACACTCCAGCCCAGCTGTGCTATCTGTACCAGAATTAGCACACATACACACCCAGTTGCCTAAAAGATGAACTTCCTGAACAATGAAGTAAAAAATATTAAACTACTGCCTTCCCTCAGATACTTTTTCAGAAACAAAACCAAAGACTTAAGCAAAAATAAAAGATAACCAAAAATCTCTTAGCATACTGGTTCTCAAAGTGTGGATCCCCGTCACTACCAGTAGCAGCACCACACGGGGACCTGTTAGAAGTGCAGGTTGTTTGGGGCCAGCCCTAGAACTGTGGAATCAGACACACTGGGTGTGGGGCCCAGTAGCCTGTTTTTTTTTTTTTTTTTTTTTTTTTTAAAGATTTTATTTATTTGACAGAGAGAAACACAGCCAGAGAGGG
The DNA here is from genome assembly GCA_004023965.1 of Spilogale gracilis. Lineage (NCBI taxonomy): Eukaryota > Metazoa > Chordata > Mammalia > Carnivora > Mephitidae > Spilogale > Spilogale gracilis. The sequence continues at coordinate 9,851 of PITA01033033.1, read as the reverse complement.
AACACAAGCAGGAGGAGCGAGAGAGGGAGAAGCAGGCTTCCCGCCGAGCAGGGAGCCCGATGCCCAGAGCCAAAGGCAGTCGCTTAACCAACTGAGCCACCCAGGCGCTCCCCAGTAGCCTGTTTTAACAAGCCTTCCAGGCAATCCTGAAGCATACATTTGAGAACAAAAGCCTTAGCAGATTATTGCTAATTGAACTTGCAAATAACAACAATGATGATTACTTTTTGAAGAGCCTCCTCTTCCAATCTTCTCTTTTTTTCTAGCTGCTTGTTGACATTTTTTACCGATCCACCACTTGAGCACAGATGCTCCTCTTCTGCACGAAACATGGAAGATTTTGCCTTTTCATACTCATCTTGACGTTGCATACATAACAATTTTGCCTTTTTAAGAGCAGTCTCTGTTTCCAGCTATAGAGGGGAAAAGGTATTAAATACAGAATAAGAAACAAACCCTAATGTATAAGTTTCATTAGCACATTCAACAAAATAGTTAAAACAGCATTTTAGAAAAACTACAGAGTAAGGTATGCATCTTCCAGGGTAGATGCTTACATACTACAGATGATTTCAGATACTCGCAAGTAGGTAGCTGAAACTCCATTATAATACTCACCATTTTATTTTGTTCCTGTTTCCAAAGTTCTTTTATTTCTTTCCTTTGTTTTTCCATTTCATTTTTCCTCCCAAGTAGAGGCTGTCAAGGGTATTTTAAAACACGAAAGAAAAAAAAAACTGTTTTCTTAAGGTATGCTGTTGTTAAAAAAAAAAAAAAGTATAATATACATATAAATTTTTACCTGCACAAATTTGTTGGCTTGGAGAGCTGCAATTGTTTGTTGTAAAAGGTGACTGTTCTTTATATCGTTAAGAAGAGCACTGGTAAATAGAGACTGCAGTGGCATAAACTCCTAAATTGAAAATTGCAAAATAAATTTTCCAATGGAAATAGCACTAGAGTTCTAGACCTCCCAACTATTCTTCTTCAGAGGGAGAAATTTTAAGTTTAGACATTTTTCTGCAGACAGATGACTAGTCGTAAGATGACTATATGAGAAACATACTGAAGAATATTAATTATAATACTAGGTAGGTAAGACTAGTGGCTAACAGAACAATAAACATTTGTATAAAATTGTGAATTTAACAGTTTTTTTTTTCATAATGCATCTCCACGTTAAGTTTAAAAGGCTTTTATTTTGTCCAGCCTTAGCATTTCACTTCTTTCCTATATTTAGTATATACATTTCTGACTTTACAAGGCACTTTACCGGGCTCACCCAGGTAACCTCTTGGTCTAATACCTAGGAGGTCACCGAACACTTACCTGCATTCCAATGTTACTTCTAGTGGCCTCTGCCAACTTGACAATGTTTCTAGTGGACTCCAATTCTGAAAAGGTCAAAGAAACCATTAGAAAGTAAGTTCACTTCTGCCCCCCTACACTCTAAAATTATTTGTGATTCCCAAGTTAAAGAGTGAGCACACATACTAGCTTACTTCATAAGACACTATGATTCTCATCCAGAATGCTTGTCAAAACCAATTAGGAAACTTTCAAAATACACTGGGCCTCACTTCTCTTGGAAATGGGACCTGGGCTTGTGTATTGCTCTTTTAGAAGACTAGTCAGGTGATTCTGAAGGGCAACCCTATTTAAAGCAAATAATTTTGGTGGAAAGAACACAGGATTTGGGCAAATCCCATATTCTTCCATAAGAATAATCTTATGCTTATAAGATTATTACATAGCATAAGATGCTATATAATCTTATGCAAATCTGCTATCTGGCCTTATGCAAATCATGTGTCTTGTTTGTCTGAGGTATAAAATGGGAGTAATTCTTTTCTTGCCTTCTTCCTAGGATTTTGGTAAGGATTAAATGAGGTACAGGATATGAAAGCATTTTGTCAACTGTAAAACACTGCGAAAATACTAGCTATTAAGATGTTTCCACGGCCTGGTGCTCATACACCTATTGTTGCTTTTATTTCTTTTAACCATATTATCTGATATCATTTCTTTTTGCCCATTGGAGTATGGCTTCCTTAGAGGCAAAAACAGTATACTATTTGTCTTTGTGCTCCCAGATTGAGTGGCTGGCCCATAGTAATATTTAATAAGTACATTTATTTTAAGTAGAGTCTTTCCTATTTCAAGAAAAGAAAACGGACAATGATTTTATTCACTACAATGAAGCAGCTACTAATTTGGAATCATATTAGTCATCGTCTGTAGAAAACGAACTGCAAACAATTTAGTTCTTACACTCCAAATTTAATCAGATCCCCAAAGGGCAACTCACCCAAGTTAAGCTTCTTTTCAACCCATGAAACTATGTTCTTGGTGTATTTTGACCATGTTTTGGTATAAGACAAAGCCAATTCTACAGAATCAGTGTTCTTCAATAACACGCTGTCCAGTTCTATAGGAGAAAAATTTCCTGAAAATAAAAATATGAAGTATATATTAAATATCAGCACGTAACTCTAAATAAAGAGCATTTAAATCCTAAGATGTTTTTTGGTGAAAACTTAAAAAAAAAATACAAGTGACAAATTTAGAATTAAAGGTAAAGTTTAAACTTAAAATGGTTTCAAATTATATTTTTTATCTTAATATATATTTCTATTAGTCATCAAGTTATAGATCCTATATAATTCTTCATCAGTCTCTATATTAACTATCTACTCTAGCATGGTTTTTTCTGAAGTTTTTATGCAAAATTTTACACATCATTTTGTGTTAAAAATGAATACTTTAGGTTACTGAGCAAGAAGAGATTAAGTAGTACAAAACACTATTGAAAGTAACTGCAGGGGGTTGGGGAGTGATTAAAAAGAAAAAGAGAGAAGAAAGAAAAAAAAGAAGGGACTGCAAAAAATTTGACTAAGATGGTAAGTACCTCAAACATTACCTTTTTCATTGGGTGAGTCCACGGATTCCACGGAAACATTTTCAAAAGACTTACAACATGGAAGAAAATAAATTTAAGATTAGAGCAGAAGATAGCAGATCTTTGCTTCAGAAATTTTTCACTCTAATTTGTTACTGTGACATAATTCCTGTTCAAGAATTTCAAGTATTTAGAACTCAAAGGGCCTAAGAAATCTGTTTAAATGTTACATCTTATAAGAATTACATACCCTTTTATAATTGCAGTTCTCAAGATCCAAGAATAAATAACCTCATTGTTTACTAACAGCATTAGTTAACATTAATAAATCCATTCAAAACTTTAAATTCTACAAATTTCAAAAATATTAGTCAGAAAGTTATAGAAACAATCTAAATAGATTATCACTTAAACCAAAGACAAAGATCTTCTTCTTCCAGCCATCTTTTACCATTTTATCATATAATAAGCATTTCTCTGAAAGTCTAGTGAACAACTTAGTGAAGAACTTTCTATGATGGAAATGTTCTGTACCTGCACCATCCAGTTAGGCAGATACTAGTTACATGTGGCTATCTGAGCATATGAAAAGTGGCTAATGTAATGATGAGTATAAAACGAGATGTATGTATGTATGTATGTATTTGACAGAGAGAGAGAGACAGACAGACAGACAGACAGACAGTGAGAGAGGGAACACAAGCAGGGGGAGTGGGAGAGGGAGAAGCAGGCTTCCCGCCGAGCAGGGAGCCTGTTGCTCAGCTTGATCCTAGGACCCTGGGATCATGACTTGGGTTGAAGGTAGACACTTAACAACTGAGCCACCCAGGCACCCCAATTTTATTTATTTTAATTAATTTAAATTTAAAGAGCTACATGTGGTAAGTGGCTACCTTCCTGGACAGTGCAGGAAAACATATCTACCAAAATTGTGAGATCTTAAACAAATGTGATCTATTTGGTTGGGCAATACAGACTACACAGGGTCTTAATGCAAAAGGAATCAAAGAGATGTGGGCTTGAAGTCCAGCTCTATCACTTAGCAGCTGTATGACAATGAACTATATATTCAGGCTTACTTAACTTTGGTTTGCCCTTCTATAAAATGGGGATAAGGACACTACTTTCATAAATCTACTTTTAAGGCTTAAGATGACGTAGACTTAGCGCAGGGCATGATATATAATAAACAATATTAAATAAATGGCAATTACTATTTAAAGTATTTTTTAAATTCTTCACACCAAAGGAGCATTATATCATCATAGACTTTCAAAGTTCAATCTCTAGGGTTAATTAAAAACTGCAAAAAGGAAAATAAGGTGCAAAAGAGAAAAAGGAAAAAGTATTTTCCTACTAAGCATTAGTGTTCTAGGTGCACAACAGGAACAGGAAATAAGATTCACACCTAAAATTTTAGTTCTTCAGACCCTTGTCACACAGATATAATGTTATTCTACCTTCTCAGTTACTAGTACGTTTTAAAAGAAAAAATTGAAGAAAAATTATAAACGGTAGCAAAATATTTAAGGATTCTTAAATTCTTCATTAAAATTTATACACTATCCTTGATTCATTAATGGATAACTTCGGAAATAGTCAATTGTTTTCTCAATATTATAGTACATATAAGAAATGCTTCAATTAGTCATTCATACTTTGTAACATTTTAAGAAAGACCTCCAATTTTTATATTATTTTGATATAACACAAATACTTGGTACATTTTCAAATATTTGTTGAATTCCTTTGCATTTGGAACATCCATAAAAAGAAATTATTAATGTATGTCCCTAGTAGTTTTTTTTTTTTTAAAGATTTTATTTATTTGACAGCGAGAAACACAGCGAGAGAGGGAACACAAGCAGGGGGAGTGAGAGAGGGAGAAGCAGGCTTCCCACCGAGCAGGGAGCCCGATGTGGGACTCGATCCTGGGTCTCCGGGATCATGACCTGAGCCGAAGGCAGTCGCTTAACCAACTGAGCCACCCAGGCGTCCCCCTAGTACAGTTTTTAAAAATAGTTTCCATTTAGTAAAAAAATTTTAGTCAAATAAAATTACTACTATAAACCTATAGCAATATTCTACAAGCATTCTTCGTGTTCTATTATTTCAGAACAATTTTTCTTTAAATCAGGAATCCGGGGGTGCCTGGGTGGCTCAGACCATTAAGTGACTGCCTTTGCCTCAGGTCATGAGAGCCCCTCTTCAGGCTCCCTGCTCAGCAGGGAGTCTGCTTCTGCTTTTCCCTCTGCCTCTCCCACCTCCCCGTGCCCACATCCCACCCCTGCTCATGCTCTCTCTTGCTCTTTCTCTCTCAAATAATTAAACAAACAAACAAACAAACAAAAAATATATATATATATAAAATATATATATTTATTTTAAAGGGAATTGGAACTGCAATTCTATGACATACTGCTCTTAGGGAGAATTAAGACCTACAGTCTATTAATTTCATGGTAACAAGTATTTCATGGTAACAAACTGTAGGATGTATGAAAAGATTAACACCCTCTTTATTTCTTGTGTTATTTTTCTAAGTTTCCACCAGTCTTTAAGAACTGTGACGATGTCAGGAGAGAAAAATGGTTAAGAATTACTAAAATTTTGGACCATCTAATATATAGAATCATTACATAGGACACCGTAAAACTATCAGACGTATTCTTTTAAAATGATAGCTCCACTTAGAAAGTAAAATTAAATTTTTGCTCCAGAAACTGACCATAAATTATCATATATAAAATGAACTGATCTATTTTTCTTGCTCAACTCAAAAACTATCAAAGCCTAATGCTGAAATTAGGATCAGGAAATTCTTGAAATATTAAGTTAAAAATATTAAAGTCTCTGCTTTCACACAAACTTGGCCTACCTTACTTTCCCGAGAAACAGGCAGTCGCAATAATGAATCATTGCCTACATCTCCCATAAGGAAGTTTGTCAAGCTATCCAGGGAAGTTAAAAAAAAAAAAAAGAAAGAAATAGAAATAAAAAGGCAAATCATTACATTGCTCCGTCACAGGCTTCACATTCAACATGTCATCCAGAATTTTTTTAAAGCAAGAACCTTAGAAATAAACTCCTAGGAATCTATTCACATAAACCACACAGTCACTTGCAAATCGATATTGCTTCTGAAAAGCTACGTAGACACTGTCAAATACAGTAAGAAAACAATAATGAAATAATGAATGTATTTTTCCAGTGTTGTGATAATATTTTGTATTTTAATACTTTACTTTCCATGTATCCACTGAATTATGTAACCTATCCTGAGAAACCCAGGCCCAAGTTTCTTTAAATGACAGTCCTCTACTTACATATTCCCAAAGGTAAAAGCCAAGGTCTCAATGGAAGAAAACACTTCTCTGAAGAGATCGTTTTTGTTTTCTTCATTAACTTCTGTGAAGTTCACAGCTACAGAGAAAGGTTGGTTACAATAAATAAGGAAGAAAATATTTTAAACTAGATTTATACAAAGTCATTTCATCTCTTAAAAATTCACCATTACTTCTAGAAGCATTAGAAGATTAGGAAACTGAAAAGCCTAACATACAAAATGAATATGATGTTCAGGTTCTTCACTAAAGAAATCATACAAAAGAACTGGCTTGCATACAAGTGGCTGGCATTCCAAACTTACTCCTCCATGCATCAGATAATTCGACACATCTAAAAAGTGATGCAACGTAAAATTGATCTGTCTCAGAATCACAGGGTCCGTATTACATCAGACCTCTCATTAAGAGCACTCGGTGCTATATTCTCTTGGTTATTGCTTTATGGCATTTGTAAAAATAGCTAAATGACTATGGCCTACTTTGGTCATGAACTGTATTTTTCACTATGAACTACCAATAATTGAAGTCATATACATTTGACATAGCATAAATCCTATACACAAACCATATCACATAAACACCCAATGCTTTAGAAAATTTAAATTCTTTGTCATTTATAGCCTTATTTCTTAAGGCTCTTGGGCTCTGGGGTCCATGTTAATTGATATACATTGCTGTCTTGTTTGCCATAGGGAGATTCTAACATTTTGCTAAATCAAATTGTGAAATATAACAGAAAAAGTTTTCTTATTTTAACTTCTTCTCTATGTACATTTATTAAAATCCCAGATACAATTTATCAAGACAAAATCTGAAGGTGGAATTGGCAATTTCTTTAAAAGGAAGCCCTTCTACTCAGGGTGAATTTAAGGAGCAACTGGCTTCCTGTATCCCATCCTCCCTAGGAGCCTTGCCAATAAAGGAAAGAGAGAGAAACCAAAGGAAGAGGAAGCCATCCTTTGCTTTAAAATAAGCTTTTTGAAATTTAGCTGCACAGCAGAATTCCTAGGGAGTTTTAAAAACAAAATTCTGGGTCCTACCACCAAAAATTCAGATTTCAAAGCGTGGGGGTAGGTATAGGTATTTGTTCATGAGCTCTCCCAGGTGATTTCTAGCATACAACTAGGGTGGAAAATGCTTGCTGGAAAGCAAGAATTCCTAAGCCAGGATGAAGGAAGCCTCAAGCCTCTAAACCTCATGAAATTATAATTAAGTGTTTACATCGATAAGCATTTATAGATATGAGGGGCTAAGAGCCACATTTTTCATCAGATTCTTCTAAATATCACTGATACAAACAAAAAGAAAAACTTTAAGAACCACCATAAGTAATTTTAAAACTAGTTTTCGACTTCTGCTCTGGCCAAGATGGAAAAACAGGTTTACACTTCTGCCTGGAACAACCAAAAGAAACTCAAACAAAATACATGAAATAGGGGCGCCTGGGTGGCTCAGTTGGTTAAGCAACTGCCTTCGGCTCAGGTCATAATCCCGGAGACCCAGGATCGAGTCCCACATCTGGCTCCCTACTCGGCGGGAAGCCTGCTTCTCCCTCTCTCACTCCCCCTGCTTGTGTTCCCTCTCTGGCTGTGTTTCTCTCTGTCAAATAAATAAAATCTTAAAAAAAAAAAATACATGAAATAAACATTTTCAAGACATTGGCTATAAGGCAGTGAAGGACAAGCACGTTGACAGACAAGAAACGAACACAGTTAAGCTCACAGAGCCCCAGCTTTGTGCCTAACACCACACAGAGTAGATTCCCCAGTGGGAAATATGGATAAAAGTGAAAAGGAAATATGGGTAACTATGGATAAAAGCCATTTTGTGATGATGAAGAAGTCAATTTATTAAGACGACATAACAATTCTAAACATTTATGCACCTAATAAACAACTTTAAAATGCATGAAGCAAAACCTAATAGAACCACAATGAGAAATTTACAGCTATAGCCAGAGATTTCAATAACCTTCTCTCAATAATTAACAAAACATATATATGGAAACTCACTAAAGTTATGAAAGACTTCAATAATACTATCAGCCTCCTCTGCCAGATGGACATTTATAGAACACTCCCTCCAGTGACAGCAGAAAGCCTGTCTTTCCAAGTACACCCTGAATATTTGCCAAGATAGACCATCTTATAAAAACAAGTTAAAATGGATTTAAAAAGATTCAGATCAGGTAAGTGTTCTGTGACTAGATGGAAGTAAATTAGAAATAATGGAAAGATCTCTGGAAAATCCCCAGATACCAGGAAACACACTTCTAAATAACCCATGGGTCAAAGAAGAAAAAAGGGAAATTAGAAAGTGTTTTGAACACAATGAAAATGAAAACACCACCTATCAAAACTGATGACAGTGGACTGCAGGAAGCTGCAGAAAAGAAGGAGTACCAAGAGGGCCTCCATTATCTAGACTGGGACAGTTTCCCAAGGGTTTTATGTCAAAATTGATCAAACTGTATCCTTTAAATATATGTACTTTATTGAATATCAATTTTACCTCAAAAGAGCTGTTTTAAAAATCTCACTGGAAAGTAAACTTTAAATAGTAATTTATAATGTCTATTTACAATAACTTATAACCAGCAAAAATGTAAAGCCTCCTTGTATTTCCTAATCTAACCTGTTAGGCTTTAAAGAAAAAAAAACACCTTATAACACTACCACAAATTCTACAATTGTTCTTTCTCTTTCTTACCTATTTCTTTCTTTCTTTTTTTTTTTTTAAGATTTTATTTATTTATTTGACAGAGAGAGATCACAAGTAGGCAGAGAGGCAGACAGAGGGAGAGGAGGAAGCAGGCTCCCTGCCGAGCAGAGAGCCTGATGCGGGCCTCGATCCCAAGACCCTGAGATCATGACCTGAGCCGAAGGCAGAGGCTTTAACCCACTGAGCCACCCAGGTGCCCATTACCTATTTCTTTTGTAGCACTAAACATGACTGGGAGATTTAGAAAGTAGTAATTATGAACACATTCTCCAAATCCTATGCCATCTCCTTCCATAGCTTTATTATCCCCCACTCAGCTGACATTTGTTCTTACGCTACTACAATACTCAAATCTTTCCTCTGTGAAAAAAACTTTCATTTTACCATATTTCCTCTTAAAGCTACGATCCAATTTAACTTCTTCTTTTTTTTAAACTGCCAAACCTCTATAAATAGGTTATGACTAAATTCACCAGATTTGCCTTTTCATCCAGTCTAATGGTTATCAGAGGTTGAAAAACTTTGTGTTAAGAGCTAGACAGCAAACATTTTAGACTTTTTAGGACCTATAGTATGTTGCAACTATTCCTAAAGAAGCCATACAAAAATAAATGAGATATGGTGATACATAAATGAATAAGAGTAGGTGTGCGCTGATAAAACTTTATTTACAAAAATAGGCCGCAGTGAAATAAGCCAAGAAGAGAAAGTCAAGCATCGCATGGTCTCACTTACTTGCGGTGCATGAGGGGCAAACTGGAGGACAGTGGCAGAAGGAAAGCAAATGGGAACTAGGGTAATCTAGGGAGGGAAACGAAACAACAGAGATTTTGAACACAGAAACAAACTGAGGGACTTGGAGGGAGGGGGGTGGAGGGATGGGA